>APFE031726581.1:72757-98248 GCA_000404065.3 Pinus taeda | reverse complement strand
ATGAGGCCCCTGAATCTACCACCCAGGCATCAATAATATTTTCTAATGAAAGAATCAAAGCATCTTGCAACACATCACCTGTTACATTCGCTTCATGATTATTTTCTTGTTGCACGTCTCCTTCTTTTCCCTTTCGAGACTTGCAGTCTTTCTTCAGGTGTCTTTTCTTCCCACATTTCCAGCACTCTATCAACAATCTAGACTTGGATCTACCTTTTCTTGACTTACTGCGATATCCAGGGCTCTTTCCTCTTTCCATTTTTCTTCCCCTAGTCTCTGCAGTCAAAGCGTTTCCTGATGTCTCATCAGAGCTTTTCCATCGCATTTCCTCGCTAAGGATTGCACCGACAACATCATCAAAATTTAAAGTACTATATCCAAATACAGAGTTACTAATGGCCATAACTAAACCATTTGAACTTTCTAGCAATGAGCACAAAAATAGCAAAGCCCTAACTTCATCATCAAAAGTTACCCCTACAAAACTTAACTAACTAGTAACTGTATTAAACTCATTTAAATGATCAGCAACAAATCCACCTTCTGCCATCTTCATATTAAATAAACGCTTCATAAGAATTACCTTATTTGAGGCCGAGGGTTTTTCATATAGTTTGGCCAATGTCAACATTAAACCCTCTATTGTCGTTTCCTTTGAAATATTAAACGCTACCGATGCCGCTAGGCACAACTATATTGTACCAAGTGCTTTTCTGTCGAGAATATCCCATTTTGTGTCTGTCATACTCGTCAGCTTCTTTGTCTTTTCACTCAATGGTTGGTACAGATCTCTGGTACAAATAATCTTCCATCTACATATTCCATAGTTGATAGTTTTGGCCGTTAAATTTTTTGACCCTAAACCTACCATCTTCCCCCATTGCTCCCACTCGAACCAGGAACCCTTCTCTCCTGCGAGTTTATCAGCCAAAAAAGACCTTTGGTGCTAATACCAGTTGTTAGAGAATTATATATTACAGAGAAATGGAATACATAAAATATTGCATAAATATAAATACAGAAAACACATAAAACAAGAGAGACACAGATATACGTGGTTCACCCAGTTTGGGCTATGTCCACGAAGAAACATCTAGTCCTTATTTTTATATTATCCGGAAAACTGAAGAGATACAACCTACAGTAGATCTATTGTAATTCCCTCTTTGCTCTCAATCTCCTCTCTCTTCCTCACTCAGAATACAGATATACATAGACGCAATACAATTCCCTCATATATAGTGAGGGGTTGCCTTCTAGGGCAAAAAACCCTAAACTAAACATAACTTCTACCGTTAGATCTCTGCCTAATAAACAACCATATTGACTATTAAATTACAACATTTTACAAAGCAATTTTACATTATTCTTAGCTTCAGTGGCACTGCCCCCAATCCCCCTGCCGGGGAGGCTCCCGAAGGTCACAGCCACCCTCCCTGGACCCCCCTTGCAGCGAATATTTTACGAGCGGCGTTGCTGCCCCATTACGAACTAGGGTCCAATGCGGCGATACCTTTGAATACATAAGATAATCAGGCTCCACACCCAACAGATGAATTTCATAATTTTATGATCAGATATGCATTCACAACCTGTAGCTTCTATGTGTACCATGTGTTTGACAAAATGAGTATCATGTATTGGCCATGTCTAGGTCAAGATATTTCTCAAGTTTTCAATAGTTGGCATTATTATAATATTAGTTATGTTTCTAGAAATTCATAAATAGTTCTATGTAGTGTTTTGAAGGCTATCCTGAAAAGTCGGCATAGATATTGCCATCACATGCACAAAACTGGGTATTTTGGGTCATGACCGCATGGAGACAAGCTTGTGGGTGTGGTTATAGGCTCCCAACCTCATAAATGTTGTGTTATGGGTGTGTTTGGGGAGTCAATCTTGTAAAAATGAGTTCGAACTTAGGGATTGACCACCTGGGGTGGTTGTTAGGCTCCTAAGTGGTCTGTAGTCTTTGAGGGATGTTAGTATGTGTTTTGGTTTGTAGGCCCCACTTCCATAACTAGAACTTGGAGGTCGAGTCATATCATAATGACACTCATCTCATGTTTACCCTTGAGAACTTGTAAAGGTGGGTAAATATGGGAGGGGGTGTTACAGGGTGGTATCAGAGCAGGTAATGTTCAATTTGGGTGATATCTGATACCACAGAGTAATATATGATACTACAGGGTGGTATCAGAACTTCCAAGTTCAAACACTTGGACTAGATGGACTAAAATGCATATTGTTATGTGTGCATTGTGATGGTTATAGTTATTATGCATGTGGTCATTATTGTAGTTTTTTGTTATCATGCATGATATTGATATGTTGATGTCATTATGTATCTATATCGTGTTAATATGGATTGATTGTGAAGATGAGATAGCCTCCCTTAAAATTCACTGAGGTATGATTTTGATTATGTCTCTTTTTGGTTTATCTAACGTGACATGTTAGCAAGAGATAGAAGATCAAAGATGAAAAGCATAATGGTGGAATACAGTTCACATAACTCCCCTTACAGGCCCGATGTGAATTCTATGGAATAGGAAAGGTCAATTGGGTACAAGGAGAAGCTTACTCTCTTGATTTAGTAGATACGTTGAGGAGTTTGAGTGTAGAGATCAGAAGTTGCAAGGTAGATAATAACAGGTTGATTGAGGCATAAGAAAGACTTTCCAGAGCTCAAGAAAATCAAGAAGAAGTTAATGCATTCATACTTCAGAGGCTTTAAGATTTTCAAAAGCAGGCATAGGTGGGGATCAGTCAGGGACATGAATAAACAAATGGGGCATATGGAAGCAGGTCACCTAGAGGACATGGGTTGGACATAGATGATATAGTCAGAGGTGGAAGTTCTTTAGATACACCTGACAAGAGGGGTAGTACTTATGGATTTCACTCAAGTTCCAGTTCTGAGAGACATCATTGCCATCACCACTATCATCCTTATAGGAGGAGTGAGAGGGGATATTTTCTAGAAGAGTACAAGAAATCCAAGCCTCCTACATTTGATGGAGAGATGAAGAGATCATAAGATGTAGAAGCATGGATGAAAGGGAAGAATAAGCTCTTCTGATTACATGAGTATATAGAGAACATGAAACCCAAGATAGCTAACTTCAGTCTCAAAGGGAAAGTAGATATATGGTGGGAAGATGTGAAGAATGTTAGATGTATTAGAGAAGAGGGGTTGATTTGGGATGAGTATGAGAGACTCTTCAAGAAGAAGTACCTATCTGAAAGATAGTATGATGACAGGGCTAAGGAATTTTGTAAGCTAAAGATGGGTTCCATGAAAAATGATGATTCTACTAGCAAATTCTTGGAGCTATTGAGATATGTGCCTTATCTTAAGGATGAGAAAGCGAAGATTCACAGGTTCATCAATGGGTTTCTAGTAGCATTCAAAGATTTGATTAAGTTTGATGAGCCTTGGTCACTGGAGGAAGCCATTAGAAAGTTGAAGCATTTTTATGAGTTGTCAAAGTGTAAGTCTGAGCCTAAGCGAGGATGGAAAGGAAATGAGAAGACTAAAGGGAAGTGGCCCCAGAAGCGAGGAAGACCTTAGGATGCAGGTGACAAAAAAAGGTAGTGCCTTATAAGAAGTTCAATGCAATTGAGAGAGGACATGGGTCTCAACCCGAGGAGAAAAATAAAGGCAATGGTAGAAATCCCTTGAGGTGTTGGACTTGTGGTGGAGAGAATCATAGGAGTGAGTTCCCATCGCACTAGGGTGGTAGTAGAGCAGGCATTATTCTCTTTGGGTGATATTTGATACCACAGGGTGGTATAAGAGTGGGTACCATTCTCTTTGGGTGGTATCAGAGCAGTGGAAGCAGGGATAAAGTGCAATGGAAACACTTTGGGCTCGATGAAGCTACATGGGAGATGGTTGATTAGGTGCAGGATTTGTATCCTTCCTTATTTTCTCGTTGAGAAGATGTGTTTGATATATGTGCTTTTGTTATCAAACACATATTCTCATCCAACAAATAAGGAAGGATATATATGCATGTGTTAAATTTTCTTAGGGCGACATTGTTCTTTGATATGATAGTTTCATTTCATCATTAATACATTAATTTCACCCCATATCATCATTACATTATTCATATCTACACCATTATACATCACCATATGCAGTTACATAGAAATAAATAACATCACCATCATTAACAACGCAGCGGAACATAAAAGGAAAAGTAGAAGAAATCATGCACATATATAGAGACAACAGGATTGGTCGAAGACCAGTGCAAAACCCACAATGGGGAAAACCCTTGAAAATATTCTTCTTCTTAGATCGTCATAAAAGGATGCAACAAAAGAGAGTACAATGATCCATAACTTTGTCTATGTAGCAAAGCAATAATAATATCTATGAAACAGATCTAATCATGCTAGGAATCAGAACCCTCATACTGATGGTTGTAATGTGTTATCACAAACTGATGCCAATTGATGTATGATGTTGTCACTATGTTGAACATTCTTGAGCACCGTTGTCACTGTCAATGAGCCCAATACATATTTTTGTAGTGGAAACTAACAAATCATATCTACATATCTACAGGTATGTATAACCATAGAGAGAAACCCAGATCTACCATATCACTGAAGTCAATTGAATCCAAGATATCAAATCTTATATCTGAACTCTAGTCGTCCTCATCATGACTGACTTTGTACGACTAAAACTCCTTAGTCACTCTCTTTGTCACTGTATGCGACAAACTGTGAATGTAGGGTTGCTCTCAAGGGGTCTTGATGCGAGTGATTGTGGCACTCAATAGCTAAAACCCAAGGCTTCTCCTTTACTGCGAGTGACCGAGATGGAAGGATCACTCCCAGGGCTACCTTATGCGAGCGACCAGGAATCGAAACCTTCTGATTTTCCTTTGAACCCAGAGTCGCTTTAACAGAACTGTCTTTGAGTGACCAGAGAGCCAGAGTCTATCTATTTCCTACTCTGTGCTTGCAATTGTGGACAAAAAACTTATGTTCTGTGCCAGTGACCAAGATCTAGAAAACATAACCCATAGCGAATCTTTCGCCTGTATCAGACCCTGTGTGAACTCCTTCTGACGAACCTGTGTGAACCAAGACAAAAGAGAAGAGAAGATGTGTCTAAATGATCTTGAGGTCTCTTCTATTTATAGGCCTTCCTGAGGGTTCACTTGGGGTTAAGGCTGACCCAAGCAGTTACTCATGTGGTTAGAGCTGACCTATTCCATAATACATGTATGAATAAAATAATTCATAACTCAACTTCTGCTTGACCAAATTGGGTTATCTTTAGGTCGGTTTTGGTCCTCTCGAAAAGTGGGATTTAATGAAATCATTATCTCAATCATTTGAGTTTTCCAAGGTGTAATTTTACCATAGTTTCAAAAATTAAAACTCCCTCTCAACTAGGGAGAATTCCACCTACCAATATCTATCCATCGAACAATATGCCATTCGGGAATCTTCGAGTGTCATCACATATCATCATGGATCATCTCTGTCATGTAGTAAGCAGGCCATGTCCATATCAAGTGTCTTATCATCACAAATGATCATTGTACATCTCAATCTATCCTTTGCTTATTCCTACTTATCACTTGATTGTTCCTGCTTGTATGCTGAACGTTCTCAAATATAGAAGAAGAAAAAAAATTTACCAAAGGGGAGCTTAAGCTACCACCCTTTATCCAATCAATTTGATATCTGGAATCTCTTTTGGTGGGCTACTACCTAGAATATCATCACCAATTTTCATAGAAGAGCATATCATCAAGGAGCATGTCTCAACCTGGAACCACATCGGGGAGCAATAGATTCCACCCATACCAAGCAATAGGATAACTCAACACATAGGGGATTACACCCTTTTCCCTGGAATTTCACCGGGGAGCTTACCCTCAACCTGGAATCATATCGGGTTATCAAAACCCATCCTATCACCTACTGATCTTCCCATCGATGACTCGGAATAGTCATGTGGTATAACACCTGCATCATAATCGAATTGGGTTGTACACCCCAAGTACACTTTCAACTAGTTGGCCAAAACGAGGAGTTGTATTCCCATCAAGCTGGTCTGCTTGAAGGTATGATGAGAACTAGGGTATGCTCTGCAAAGACCAAGAGGGGAGCAACATTCTCCAACCCTATAAAGATAGGGGAGAAACATTCTTCAACCCTGGGTAATAGATAGGGTAACTCCCTATTGTCTAGAGTTCCCTCAACTCGGGGAGCCCTTTATCTTAATTCCTTACCCTAGGAGCTCAAGCAGGGTAAGAATAGTTTTCTCAGTGTCCTCAATCAGCGCTGCTCTCATCATTAGCTTGTCTCAATAACAATTGTTTCATGTTCATACAGAACATCAAATCAAATATCATGTCATATCATATATCATCATATGAACCACAAAAGGATACCATAATCATCCTCCCTCTCAAGGAGGTATCAACCACAAGCCTAAGCTTGTTTTGAACAGTTGCACTGTCTCAATATATGAGAGTATCTCGATACCAACTATAAATATGGGACTTACTACCAATCGGATCATCACAATGTATCCATTCCATATCTAGATCATGCTCAAACATCTCTCTAAGGAGCTTATGTATCATGCCACAACTAGCCATGCTAACAACATCATGATCAACCTCAGTCATGCTATGGACCTCTCATTCAAGATATCATGGCATATTGCATATTCAAGAAGCATCCAAATGTGTTTATCAACAACAATATCAAATATCAGCAATACATCAATGCAAATGCATATCATAGGATAAATATCTCATTCTCAAAATAGAATACCTCGTGCAGATATTTCAAAGCATGCTTGGTGGCAACCCTACGTAAGCGAAGAAAATCACTCATGAATTTTTCAGGTTCTATGCACATCATACATATACAGATGGATGTTCAAAATGGAACATCAATGCTTCAATTTTCAGATGCCATGTCAAGTTCAACAACATATTAAACTTCAAATCAGAGTATCCAAGGATTTACAATTTTCATTATTTAGAAACATTTTCCAATAGCTTTGCAATATGGAATTTCTTTCCCAAATTCCATAAATTGATTCATCATGCACGGATACATCATTTTGGGATTCATAAGCATATTTCTCTGATTAGATCATCAGAGGCTCATCACCTGTCATAAGTAGACCATCAGGATATAAAACCAAAACCATAATCAATATCAAAACCATACATTTGAACTCATCATCCTGACTTCATCAGATAATTGTCAAATCTAGACATATCTGGATTGTAATGCTCTAAGCATAATGTCTTACTAAGCCAATATAATCATCCTTACATAACTCAATGTTGTATCATCAATAAAAAAATCAACTCATCAGAGTTTAGAAGCCAGATCACGGCCATTATCGAAGTCATCATTATAATAGTATTAATACTTTCAATGAGAAGACAGGTGGAGCTCATATCAAACCATGACTTCATCATGCCAACAAGTCATGCATTATTATTCCGAACTTGATTAAGTCATTCTCATAATCATAATATAAGTCATCCTATCACTAGGTGAAAATGCATACACCAAGGATGAGTCATGTAGGTTCCATTTTCATGCAAAATCACAACTATCATTATTTCAACCATTGTGCTAAGAATAAGGAGGCCAATCTCCAAATACCCACATAAGTAATCATGCCCTCATAGTATTGATATTAAGGCAAATCAACAATCGTCAAATCAAATCACTAGACATCAGTTCAAGTCCAAATTTCTATCATAGAGAGATCTATAGTCAAATCCCATTTCAATCATCAATTCAAAGTTATTGTCAAGCATCATGACAAAACACCAATAATTCCAAATCATGTCAACCTCTTCTAGCACAAACATAGTGACATATCTATATGTATATCCCAGTCACCTGAAAACACAAGTTTAGTCTACATGTTCAGGTTATGGAAAACATTCAACCCTTTCCTGCTAGCAGATCTTGTTGTTATCTACAATACATATGTGGTAGTTACATCTTCCAGATGACCATCTAATTTCATGCACAATAATTCATTTATGATAAACAATTTAACTCAACAACTTCATAAATAAGTTAATAGTGACATAATTTGTCAAGAACATCATGATTTAGAATTCAGATAGCTTCATAAAGCTTCAAATTATGGTCAACAACAATCAAACCTTTCGTTTCTCCCTTCAGGTTAGCATAAGAGCGACATTAGCTTCCTGGACACTGTTTATGCCTTAGCATGTGTGCATCCATGGATGAAATCTCCTAAATCTGTGATTGCGTCCAGAGAATAAACCCTAATTTTTATAAGGGCTTCACATATAAGAATATGTTGTAGATCAATATTGTCAGATGCAGATAGAATACAAATAGTAATAAGGGTAAGAATATTACTAAAGAGATTCTCCCTCTGACTGGGGATCTACATCATTCATCTCCATTCATGTAAGCAACCTGTCTCTGGTAGAATCATGCAATAGTACATCTGTTAGATCATAAACATATGGCTATCAACATCATGACATCAATATTTCATCAAAGGTTTAGACTCAAAGCAGTAAATAGATCTCAAACACAATAACACTTTTTATCAAGTCACTCCATCAAGTTAGGGAATTCAGTTTTAAGCATATGTTGTCAAGAAAAAACCATAGTTAGTAAGAGATCTACTTGTCAATCTTAGAATTATACCTCTCACATCAAGGTTACCATGCTCTTCATGACCAATGAGATCAAATTAGGCCATTCAATAAAGATTTATCAAAACAAAAAGGGTGTCAATCACTCTTTCCATATGCTTTCATCATGCTTTTCACAAGCATTACCAACAGACTCATGTATAGAATTTAATGAACTATCCTTCTATATGAAATCCATCATGGCAAGTATCAAGAGTATCATTTTCTAGAGCCAAGGTGCTAGCCTTCTTTATAGGATCAAGATATCCAAT
The DNA here is from genome assembly GCA_000404065.3 of Pinus taeda. Classification (NCBI taxonomy): domain Eukaryota; kingdom Viridiplantae; phylum Streptophyta; class Pinopsida; order Pinales; family Pinaceae; genus Pinus; species Pinus taeda. Next base: position 89,286 of record APFE031726581.1, on the reverse strand, counting down.
GGATGGATCATAAATATTAGCCAAACATCAAGTGTATCAATGTATTAACATTAGATAGCCTCGTAGAATTCAAGAAGGTCAAAATGTTTAACAATAAGTGCATCTTTTCATCATAGGAAAGAAAGAGACATTATCATCATACCTTAGGGCTTACCGAGCCAATAGCTGAAACACAACAAACCATGCATATCTTGTGGTATTCAAATACTTGAGAACCTTCTCATTAGACATAAGCTGCTAGAAGCACTTCTTCATATTTTCATCAAGTAATTCTTTATCTCTTTCTAGATCTGCATCTCAAGGTGATAACCAAGAAGGATCGACACATCTTATCTCATAAAGGAGGTTAGAAACATTCATATACTCAAATAAATATGCATGAAGTATAAGCAATAAACATAATCATTAGATCCATAAGTCTAACAAGTAGGAAGCATCATGAGTCAAGAAATACTTATCTTCAATGAGAGGTGATCCTCTCCCTTTTGAACCAATCTTCAAGAGCCATCAATATCCATGGTCCATATACCAATGTTTCCTTCAAGTATCCAACCAAATCTACAAGGGATTATCCCATCTAGGGCTTCACCGAATCTTTGTCAAGTGCTTCAGATAGACCATGCTAGAGTTTCATACATCAAATCTCAAGTCCTTTCCATAAACCATGGTTTTATTTCCATCATAGAATCCATAAATCCATCAAACCTTAATCATCAATATGACTAAGGTTTTCTTCAAACCCTAGAATTATTTTAGGTCTCCACCATCCACTTCTTGCCTCTATCAAAGGTGTCAATATCAGGGTGATCTCCATGGATTTTCTTCAGCCCAACTCTGATACCATGTTAAATTTTCTTAGGGAGACATTGTTATTTTCTATGATAGTTGCATTTCATCATTAATACATTAATTTCACCCCATATCATCATTATATTATTCATATCTACACCATTATACATCAGCATATGCAATTACATAGAAAGAAATAACATCACCATCATCATCAATGCAACGGTGCATAAAAGGAACAGTGGAAGAAATCGCACACATATAGAGACACCATGATTGGTCCAAGAACAGGGCAAAACCCACTATGGAGAAAACCCTTGCAAATATTCTTCTTCTTAGATCATCATCAAATGATGCAACAAAAGATAGAATAATGATACATAACTTTGTCTATGCAGAAAAACAATAATGATATATATGAAACAAATATAATCATGCTAGGAATCAGAACCCTCATATTGATGGCTATAATGTGTTGTCACAAACTGATGTCAATTGTTGTATAATGTTGTCACTGTGCCAAACACTGTTGAGCATTGTTGTCATTGTCAATGATCCCAATACATATGTTTGCAGCGGAAACTAACAAATCAGATCTACAAATCTACAAATTTGTATAACAATAGAGAGAAACACAGATCTACCAGATCATTGAAGTCAAATGAATATAAGAATTGAAATCTTAGATCTGAACTCTAGTCGCCCTCATCACGACTGACTGTGTGCAACTAAAACTCATTGGTCGCTCTCTCTGTCACTATATGTGAGTGACTGTGATTGTAGGTTCACTCTCGGGGGCATTGATGTGAGTGACTATGGCATTGAATCGCTAAAACCCAAAGTCACTCCCTTACCGTTGTTGTACAAGTGACCGAGATGGCAGGGTCAATCCCAGGGCTACCTTGTGTGAGCGACCAGGGACAGGAACCTTCCGATCTGCCTATGAACCCAAAGTCGCTCTCATTGAACTATATTTGAGAGACCAAAGAGCTAAATTCACTCTCTTTCCTACTCTGTGCCTGCAACCGTGGATGAAAAACTTATGTTATATGCCAGTGACTGAGATCCATAAAACCCTAACCTAGAGCAAACCTTTCACTTGTACTTTCGGACCCTATGAAAACTCCTTTCGATGAACCTGTATGAACTAAGGCAAAAGAGAAGAGAAGATGTGTACAAATGATCTTGAGGTATATTCTATTTATAGGCTTTTCTGAGGGTTCACTTGGGGTTAAGGCTTACCCAAGCAGTTACTCGTGTGGTTAGGGCTGACCCTTTCCATAATACATGTATGAATAAAATAATTCATAACTCAACTTAAGCTTAACCAAATTGGGTGATCTTTAGGTCAATTTTGGTCATCTCAAAAAGAGGAATTTAATGCAATAGTTATCTCAGTAATTTGAGTTGTCCAAGGTTGAATTTTAATGCATTTGAAAAAATTAACAACAAGTGTGTATTATAAATATTGCAATGAGTTGTGTTATAAAGCTCCAATAAGCAGTATGATGGTCATGATTTTTCAGCAGTTTGGTATGTTGTATAAATTGCATCGAATTGTGATATAAATATCCATAGGCATTATGTTTTTTTGGTCATAAGAGTCATTAAACACTGAGGATGGTTTTCCCCCAAGGGGGAGGGGTTTGTAATAGCCCTTGGTTGATTTTCCATGTAAATAAAATAAGACCAAGGTCATGGGACACGTATTCCAAGTTGAATGGTGGGAAAACATTGTAGTGGGCATCACTTGTGGTTTAATAATGGCTATGAGAATGGGCAAAGGAAAAGAGGCAATAAATGGCATTTAATTATGAAAAAAAAAGAAAAATATGAGAAAAGGAAGATGAAGAAACACAAATTTGCATGCAAGGGAAATTAAAGGAAAAATGAAGGAAAATGAAGAAAATGGAGACATCAATGATAAAAAGGCATCAAAGAAACATTTGCTAGCTTTTGGTCATTATAGCTTTTGGCTCTCTTACACTCTTGCACACTTAGAGCATTCTTGGAGCATCCTAGCATTTAATTGGACTTGGAGAAAGCAAGCAAGGAATTGGTGGGAAATATAAAAGAAGGTTGGGTCAACAACTACAACAAGGATACTTTGCAAGTAACAAGTTGCATGTGTGATTTCCTTGTTTCTTTTTGGATGCATTGTATATGCATGTGGTTCCTTTGTTATGTGTTGCCATTGGCATGGATATTTCCTAGATTAACAATGGTTTAAGCCTTGCCTTTCCATTTCCTAGATAGTCATGATGTAATGGGTTCCCCATTTAGATTTTTTTATTGGTTCTCAAGTTCCATATGGTTGTGGGTTGGGATAGGATAGCTGGAGCCCTGTAACAACTTCAGTCCCTGGAGATTGTGAGATGAGATGGAAATTCTCTGGATCCCTATAACAACTTGGGTCCTTAGAGGTTGTGGGTTGATATGAAATCCCTGGAGTCTTTGAAAACTTGGGAAGATACCAATTTGGTTGATGTTAATGATTTTTGGATTGTATAGGTGAGATCACTGCGGTTGAGGGTTGAGGTGGTTTGGCCTCTGGAAGCCTTGGTTCGTTTTATTTGGTTTAACCCATATGATCCCACATTCATGCTTGGAATATGGCATGGGGCTGATTGGTTGAAAGAGATATTTTACTTCAGCCAATCTATGGTCGAGTGGTACGTGAAAGTCACTAACTTTTTTGGCAATTCCATATGTTAATAAGAGTTATTTTCCTAATGTGAATCTATGAGCACTTGTACTTTCTATCATGTTGATCTTATGGATAAGTTTTCATGGTTCCTATTCTAGTTATATGTTGGTTATATGCATGGTTCTATGATGTGCTCTTACTATGGATCTCTTTCATGATTTGATAAGTTATTCAATGGTTCATGAATGCACAGTCTAAGAAGTGTTGTTGCAGCTAGCTTGAGCGGGCATAGAGCCTTCTTGGTGATTCTCAAATGAATTTTAGAAGTTTATGATCATATATGTATTCATGACCTATAAATTCTATGTTTACCATGTGTTTGATGAAATGAGTATCATGTACTAGGCATGTCTAGGTTAATATGATATTTTTCAAGTTTTGAATGGTTGAAATTATTATAAACTTAGTTATGTTTCTAGAAAGTCATAGATAATGTGGGCAGTGGTTTGAAGGCTATCTTGAAAAAAGTGGCATAGATCTTACCACTGCATGCATAGAACTAGGTATTTTGGATCTTAAACGCATTGAGATAGGCTTGTGGGTGTAGTTATAGCCTCCAAAATACATGGATGTTGTGTTATGGGTGTTGTTGGGGAGTTAATCTTGTGAAAATGAGTTCCAACTCAAGAATTGACCACCTAGGGTGGTTGTTAGGCTCCTAATCGGTTTTTAGTCTCTGAGGGGTGTCAGTATGTGTTCTGATTTTTAGGCCCCACTTCCATAAGTGGAACTTAGAGGTCGGGTCATATCATGGTGATACTCGGATCATGTTTACCTTGGAGAGCTTGTAAAATTTGGTAAATGTGGGAGGGGGCGTTACATCGGCCTAACTAGCTCGATGCCCAACCATTCTTTCCAATCTCCTCATGATACAAAAATAATCTCTGAGATATGGCCTCAGGGATTAGCTATCTTATGGGATCCACTCTCAGCCAATAGAAAAACCCACCAGGCTTGCATGTATGCCAAATCATCCCAACTGATGTCATCCTTGTTGATCCCTTTTGCGATGTGAATTAAACTTCTGGGATAGAAGCTCTGGGCCATGTCAACCTCCTCTTCCCAATCATGGCACAACATGATCTCAATGGCCAATCCAAGGCTTCCACGATTAGGATTTTCCCAGGCTATAGGATAAGGTATGTTCATTTAAGCTATAAGTTTAAGCCTCCACCCATCTTCGTCGCAACGTTATTCACAGTTGATCCTCACCATAGCTTGATCAGGGAAGGTTAGTCATATATTGAGCAACAAGCCCAATCTTGGTCCCGGTGGCTCTCATAAGGGTTCACTTCCGCTATGCTTCCATTTTCTCTAGCCACGCCAGCAATGGCTTGGCTACAATGGGTATGTGAACGTCTGGATCTACACCGCTATGGCCTTTATGGATTGTTAGAGCACCTACCAGTGCTACCCCTTCAACATACCTCCATCAACACGTGAAAGCCTTCAAATTCCTATATACCCTTCTTAATCCTTCTCATTTATTCCATTGATTCATGGCTTTCTTAATCTATGTTATTTGATAACTTCCTTGTACGCAACTTATTGAACAGACCATGCCAAGGCCTATAATAATGTTGATTTTTTCCATAGGATGGATTATAAGTGGGTGAGGAATGTATTTCTCTATTATTTTTGTGGATGTTGGTTTACAAGAACTATTATTACTATTATATGTAAATAGAAAATGTTTATAAGAACTTTATAGTTATAGATGGTCTTATGAACATTTTAGAACTATTTGAAGATGATGTTTTGAAGGTGATAGGGGAGGTGTACTTTTTTATATGTAGACAACCTCTTAAGCAAGTGAAAACCATGAATATAATGATAAGTTCTTTTCTCTTATGTACTAGTGCGAATGAGCTTTTGTTTCTCTTAAACTAGTGGTGAGTGGTAAAAGGCCTCTACAATCTCAAAGTAGGTACATGGAATGTGAAAACATAAACTTATTATAAATGAAAAAATATTACTATTGTATACATAAAAAAATGATATAATGAATCTATATTTTCATTAATGTTGTTTATTCTTATTATTTTATAACTTACTTTTACCATATTTTTGTATTTATGATCATTTAAGAAATCTTTAAAACTATATGAATGTTCCATTTTGGATTGTAAAATTTGAGAATAGTGTGCCTTTATTAATGGTAAGTCCTTATAATGTAAGCTGAGATAAAACATGGATATAATCGGGGATTCAAAAGTGGTTATAAATTGGGCCTTAAAAAAGCCTAAATTTGAACCTTTGTTTCTTTCAAATTGGATGCAGAGAATTATGATGATGATTGAACATTTCAGCGAGGTGAATTTTGGCCATATTTGTTGAGAAATGTAAATAGCTTCAGACTTCATAATTATTGTACTCGTTTCAATATGTATCATATGTAACAAACAAGAAAAAGAAAAGAAAAAAATATTATTATCAAAGCATGGGTTTCAGCTCATTATTCATGGTCTTTTAGGTAAAAGCACGCTCTTTGTGCTTCTAGGGCTTGTTAGGTCTTAGGATTTATTGTCATCAGTCAATGGAGTTAACATCACGTTTATAATACCCTTCCGGGGTATTTGTCATTGTAAAAAGAATTAATTTTTAGTATAGAAAGTCCTAGAATCTCAAAGAGTACAATTCAACGATGGGATCCTCAAATCATCCTGAAGGAGGGAATTTGGCTGCTTGAGAAGGCTATATAAAGAGAAATTCAACTTCATCTGGAGACACGCTCACTCCCAAGTTCGATCTACAAGAAAGAGTTTGATCTATAGTAGGAATCTGCAAGAAGGAGAGTGAAGGTTAAGAAGAAGGAAGAAGGACAAAATTTCTTGGTTTTTGGGCTCTATCTCTCTCACATGTGTGAAATTCTAGGGTTTCCAAGTTGCAGGAAGAGGTAAAAGTTTCATGCTCAAGTTCCAATATGACGAAGTGCATAAACTAGTTGGTAGATGGAAGGAAGGAAACTCAAACTAGACCTCACAGACCTTAAGAAGAGTTGTCTTTCTCTTGGAAGGTCCCAGAAGGAAGTCAAATTAGCGTTTCTTACAGGTTGAAGTTACAGATCATGTAATCGAGTTTCAATGTGTAGCAGTTTGGTACATATTCAAGAAGGACTTGAGGAAGGTCTGACTTGGTACTTGGAGAAGGACTTGGTTTAGGGATAGGGTCTTTGTATCTCATTTGAAGCAGATTCTAAGAAGAGAAGAGTTTCTAGGTTTTCCCCTTGAAGGGCTTTTTCCCTTGCTGAGAGCCTAAATTTGTGTCCTCTTTTGTTGTTATTACTTCTTGATATTGCTTGATGAACGAATCCAACTAAAATAATATAAATATAACTAAGATTCAAAAAAAAAGTATCAAGGTCAAAGAAAACAAGTTTAATAAGCTGCCTATTTATCATTTTATAACATGGTATCAGAGATAAGGTGAGCAAGGAAGGCAACTAGAAGGACATGAGAAAGAATTGTTGATCAAGGGATAGGCAACTCTCAAGGCCTAAAAGAAGAATATTGTCTCTTGAAGGGATTTGGTTAAAGGCTTGTTGGTAGAAGACTCTTCTAATATAGGATTTCTACATTGAAGAAGAAAAAAAATAACTACATCCATCTCACAAGGAGGGTATTGATATCGCAAAAATGAAAGTCTATTTGCAAGGAATAAATCTTGGAAGTTGTTAGTGCAGGATCCTGAGGAACATATTTCAAGGGCATCATCAAGAACTCTCTGAAGGTCTTGAATACATCAAGAAGGTTGGATATATTATTCAATTAAGTATCACACTATCTCATAATAGTTTAATCTTCAAGTCATGTAGGTTATTTTTGCAAGGAGAGAAATAAGCTCATTGGGGCTTCAAACTATCTAGCGTGGAAGAAAATGATTGACATGATACTCACAGAATGATGTAATGGGATATGTTATTCGGGAAGTGAACTTGCGAAATATAAGACACAAGAACTAGAAAAGTACAAGAATGGGGAAGTAAGAGCTCAAAGGATAATAGTTGAATCAATCAAGGATTCTCTTGCTCCATTTGTGGCAAACCTAAAGACTTCTAAGGAAATGTATGCCAAGCTAGTGAATTTATACTTTGTAAGTATAACAGGTCAAAAGATGACATTATGGAGAAAAATATATAGAGTGTAGAAATTTAAGGATGAGTATATGGCATTCTTCCTCATGAAAGTCTCTCAGTTAAGAGACCATTTGCAAGGGCTCGGGGAACCAATCATTGGTTCTCAGGTGATTGTATGTGTTCTAAATGCATTGCCACCAAAATGGAGCAACTTTGCAACAAGTGTCTACTCCAAGGAGGATTAAACCCCCTCTGATGAGTTGTGGGCACAATGTATACTAAAAGAATCAAGGATCAAGGTCAAGGATGACATTGGATCAGATGAGCAGTCTTAAGAATTTCTAGCCTGAGTCAAGAAGATGAAGAGAGGAAAGTTTGTAAATTTCAAGAAGAAAGATATGTCCAAGGTACAATTATTCAAGCGCAATGACTTTGGACACTACAAGATGGACTGTCCAAATCAACATAATAATAAGAAAAAGGATAGAAGTGTATCTCATGTAGTTGAAGCAGTGGGAGAACCTGAGAAGAATGAAAAGATGCAAGAAGTGAAGGATATTTACTACTAAAAGAAGGTTCATTAACTTCTAAGTTCTTTATGAATATTGATTTCTCTTTAGATTATATGTTTTGCATAAGCATAATGGGATAGAATCATATGATAGTAGCATGTATGGAATTTATTATGTTACTTAGTAGAAATCATCTAGGATATAATGTTAGCCCATTTTGCATAATTCTCATCCAGATTATGTTAGAGATTGTCATCTTGCTTAAATGGATAACTATTATTCATGAAGGACCATCATCTTGGAAAGTCCTTGGGAAAATCATCATGACAGGAATGGTACGTATTCTATGTAATGTGGAAACATACTGGTAAAAACGGATGAAAGTTTGTAATGGGTCAGGATACATTTTTGTTTTAGATATATGGATATCTATATGATTGGATGAAAGCATAGGAATTTATGTTGAAAAGTAAACTTTAGATAAGATTCATATATACAAGAATCTTATGAAATAAACTTGGTTATAAAGATATGATTAAGTATTAATGATGCTGGAAAAGAAGAGAATGTGACTTACTTAAGAATGTATAGAATATTGGGAATTTATCTAGAATATGTATTTGATATCAATTAACATCTAGTATAATCTCTAGAAAAAAAGTTGTAGCTTGGTAATCAAGTTCGATTCTTGGTGACTCTGATGCATAAAGGAAATATCCAATGGAAAAGGTCAATGTGGATTTTGATAATATGAGAAGGTCACAATGGTGAGGTAAGTCGGTTTCGTTTATGGTTTAGTTATCTGGCTAACATATTACTTTTGGCTACCAGGAAAAAAATGTTGCACGAATACATGATGAAAGTTGCAGCAAGTTCAACTATATGAATGAAGAATGTTGAGAATGTCTAGTACCTACAAACTGTAAAGTCAAGATGAGTCCATCTTGGGATCAAAAGGATAGTTGTACGAGAAGAGAACCTGAAGGTGAAGGAAGATCACTTTCATGATTATTTTAAAGATCAAGAAGGCTTAATGCAATGCCTTCATGATTAAAGAAGAAAGTGATGATCAAGTAAGATGACCTGGATCCTGTCACAAGTATGAAAGAGTGGAAATGGCTCCATGATACCTCAAAAGAAAAAAAAGTGATGCAAAAGAAAGAGGGAACCATGTAGCTATAAATATCAAGTAGTTGATACTCTTATAAAGACAAGAAGTGAGGCTTGTGACATTGGCTTCCATTATTGGAAGTAAGGAATCTCCTTTTGTGTGAGAGGGAGAAAAATGAGTCTTCGCGAATAAGGTACAAATTTCCATTAACAAGATTAATGGAGAATAGGGATGTACTCTCAGGTTGAGAGGGAGTGATGATGAACATCACATGTGCATTCTCCTCTTCAAGGGCCAAAGAGAGAATGAAGGAGGATTGCATAAGCATTTATGGTTTCCTTAAGGATATAACATCCATGAAAGGAAAGGATCGACACTCTTTGAGGATGGGACAGGAATCCATGAAAAGAGTGGTTAAAGAGGATCAATATTATTTAAGGACTTAGTTATGGAGATTCAAGATAATTATTGTCCTAAAAGGACATACCTTGTGGACATCCAAATGGGGTATGTACCTTAGAGAGGTAGTGCGGTATCACACATAAAGCCTCCTAGCGTAAATCTATTGAATAAAGAAGAGCTTGTCCAGTTAGGCCTCGGGGACAATGGTGGTTCTAATGATGATGCTTATAACATGGCTTATCAATCCAACTCCCCTTTAGAACTCTTCAGTTTGAGATATGATGTTGTATTGGTTTCATAATTATGAATAGCTCCCTAGTTAAGAAGGAGTGTTGAGAAATGTAACTAGTTTTGGTCTTCATAATTATTGTACTCATTTCAATATGTATCCTATGTAACAAACAAGAAAAAGAAAAGAAAAAACATTATTATTAAAGCATGGGTTTCATGCTCATTATTAATGGTATTATAGGTAAAATAATGTTCTTTGTGGTTCTAGGGTTTGTTAGGTCTTATGATTTATTGTCATGAGCCAATGGAGTCAACATCATGTTTATAAGACCCTTCAGGGAAATTTGTAATTGTAAAAATAATTATTTTTTATTCTAGAAAGTCTTCGAATCTGTAAGAGTACAAGTCAGCCCTGAGATCCACAAATTGACCTAAAGGAGGGGATTCAACCCCTTGATAAGGCTATATAAAGAGTAGTTCGACTTCATTTGGAGACGCACCCACTCACAAGTTTGATCTAAAAGAAACAGTTCGATCTATAGATGGGTAGTTTCAAGAAGGAGAGCAAAGGTCAAGAAGAAGGAAGAAGGGAAAATTTTCTTGGTTTTTGGGCTCTATCTCTCTCAAATGTGCGAAATTATAGGGTTTCTAGGTTGCAGGAAGAGGTTGAAGTTTAAGGGCCAAGTTGCAATAGGACGAAGTACAAAAACTGGTATCTGGAAGAAAGGAAACTTTGTTTAGACCTCACAGACCTTAGGAATAGTTGTCTTTCTCTTGGAAGGTCCTAGAAGGAGGTCAAATTAGGGTTTCTTTAGGAGTTACATGGTCAGAGTTGTAGGTTGAAGTTGCAGATTGAGTAGCAGTGTTTTAGCTAGCATATTTAGTTGCAGTGTGTATCAATTTGGTGTAGATTTAAGAAGTACTTGAAGAAGGGTTGACTTGGTACTAGGAGAAGGACTTTATCTAGGGATTGGGTCTTTGTATCTCATTTGAAGCATATTCTAAGAAGAGAATATTTTTTGTGTTTCCCCTTGGAGGGGGTTTACCCTTGCTAAGAGCCTACATTTGTGTCATTTTTTGTTGTTATTTATTCTTGATATTGTTTGATGAACAAATCTAACTAAAAGAATATAAAGAATATAGCTGAGATTCACAAGAAAGTATCAAGGTCAAAGAAAATAAGTTTAATAAGACACCACTTTATCATTTTCTAACAATATTTACAGGGAACAAAATGAAGTGGCAGATTTGGGGAAAAACCAAAATGGAATGGCAAACGCTGTATCAAAGGTTGGGCACTGATACCTTCCAAGGGAGATCAACTATACTACATACTTCAATGATCAATATCAAGGAGGTGGAAAAATTTACTTCATCTAGTTCTCAATTGTTGGATATGTTGTTTTTTGTTTTCCAATATTTGTAATATGTAATCATATGGTGAAGATGTGAACATCTTAGTACATTATGATGGAATAGTCTTTGATAACAGACTCAATACTAGCACCTTTTGCATGTTGCACTGGCACGCTCTTGCAATAATCTACAGATCTTTGGTGACTCCAAAATCATCATAAATTGGTTCAATAACATCAATAATTGCCATGCACATTCACTTAGAAACATCTTAGATGAAATTTTGGATTTCAAGACTCAATTTAATTATGTTACATGTCAACACATTTACAGGAACGTAATAAGGTTTCTGACAACCTTTCCAAGCATGCTACGACACATCCCAGAGGTCTGTGGATGATATAGGAACATATTGATGCAGAAAAATATCAATACTATCACCGATCTTACATTGATAGGGCATATACTAGGCAAGACAAGCCCTAAATTTTTGTTTATATTTTCAGCTAACATACAGTGTTGCTTTATGTATATATTTATGATTATATCTTTGTTCACTAGACACATCGAGCACACCCTGCGTGGTGAATATGTACAACTCTTTTTGGAAATGGCCTCGGCCATAACTTATTATTTTTGAACACTACCTGAATGGCTACAACCAACAGTTATGCATATGCCAATGACATCTACTATATGTAATTTTTCAAATTAATGGAAAGTTACGATTTTTCCTTGGGAAAAAATAGACTCAATACTAAGTAAAAAGAAATGTATTTCACTAGATTATGATGTATTTGAAGGGATATTTTGACATATGTAAACAATCATTTTATATATAATATAAAGTATGTTGGGTTTTCTTACTGGAAAAAAAATGATATGTTGTGAGCTTGATCGAAATTGAGTGCTTGTAAAAAAAGTAATAGGGTTTGTTAATATTATATAGCCACCATGATGAAGGTTGTGCAAATACATGTAGATTGTAATCCTTATATTTTATAAAAAAAAAAATATTGTTTTTTAATGAGGGGATGAAGAAGGAGAATGTGAGAAATATAAGAAACAGAGTGTGAAGTATTATGTTTTATAAAAACATCATATGCACACACATTTAGATTAATGCATATCATTTTTAATATTATCTTTTTAAGAGAAACGTGTATATTTAAGACGCTTCAAATGTGGTATATATAATATATTATAGAGAGAGAGAGAGAGAGAGAGAGAGAGAGAGAGAGATATGAGAAAAATAGACGTAGAAATGAAAATTAGTAATGAGAGAATTATGAGAGTTTATTTTGAAATGGATCATTATGTAGTTTTTTATCCATTTTGGTATTTTAAGGGTGGAAAAATTCGAGGAATTGGCTTGTAGGTTCATTTATTGGTAGGTTGTAGTTTGGAGATTTAGGGTCTAGAACCTTCTAGAGCCATTTAGAGGCACAAAATGACACTTTTAGGGCTAAAACATTTTTATCATAGCTCCTAACCTCTTGATGTTATTCTACACATTGAAATCACCTCAATCAAATTTGTATGTTGAAATTATGACTCATGCAAATTTGATCACCTTGTTGGTCGTTATGGTATCAAGTGGATGCCACATTAGCCCCAATTAATCACACATGTGGGGCTAGTAATGTGTGGAATTTCAAGAATATTATAGAGGGTCAAAACCCTAACACTACTTGAGGGTTGAGGCATGCAAATACCTATTGTAGCGGCTACATCCACCCTCCAAAATTTTGCATATGCTTCGATTTTGGAGTCTTCCTTCTTAACCACAACAACTCATCTCGCACTAATCCATGTATTTGTGCTTCAACTGAGACTCATATTTTCATTTTAACTTATTTTTCATTACTTAGTTGATTTTCTAACTCACAAGTTGGTCTCCTAAATTGATCTCATAATAGTTCTAGGCTTGCACCCAGAAAATGCGCAATCCTTGAGGGTACCTAGCCTTGATGATGAGCATTGCACAGTCCTAAATGCCAGTGATCCTTGAGCTCAAAAAATGCGCATTCATGAGGAGGAAGCCCAACACTGAGCCCAAAAATTGTGCAACCCTCACTAACATCAAAAATTGCACAGTGCACTAAGCCGAAAAGTTGCTCAGTTCCCCATAACTGTGCAATCTTTCCTGACAGTGTGCATGGCAAGGTTCCCCGAAAAAAAAGAAGAAAAAAGCATCCCTAAAAAATGGGGATCTATTTTATTATTCCGGAGGAGGCACTTGTGCTATTTTAGAAACTTTCGCCTAGTGTCACTTATTCCTTGATTTTAGGCATGCGTGTCATAAACCCTAATTCGTCCAAATCTATTTAATTGATGATTCTAGAGCTTATTTGCACATTCAATCTTGGAGCTCTAGAATTCTTGAGGAGATTAAGGAAAATTCGATGCAATGGTCATCGATTTTACAGTGTGAGTTTTTCTTTTGTCGTTTTTTGCCAATTTTTCTGTCAATTTTTGTCGTCTGGATTGTGTGAGTGTTGTTTCACTTATTTCTCTTCATGGTTGTTGGTGTTTTGAATTATTTTAACTTGTAGAAGTGTTATTTTAAGTTTTAGATTTCCTTTCCCAAGTGTCGCATTAGTTTTCCTATTTTTGCACTAATGGTCATCATCGCGACAACTCTCCTCACTTACTTCGTTGTCCTTCCATTTGATTAATTATTGGACTCGATTCACATGCATTCATCTACACTTAGTCAAATTTGCACTCAGCTTCACACTATCTCTCAGATATGATCGTTTTCACACTTCCCTTGGGCAGATATGGGTTTCCCTTGGCCAAATCTCACTTTTCACAGCTGGCAGTGCACACTTTGGAGGTTCAAACCACAAGCTTGGCCTCTGCAATTGCGTAGTTCAAGTTGGCTCCAATTGCACACTATGCAGTTTCAGGAGCCAAACTCTCAGCTTGTCCACTGAGACTGCATAATGCGTAGTCTCTCCTATGCCTCTGTCTGATCCAGGGGGATATTGGTGGCCACTTGCCTATTCCACCTAGACCTCCAATCGATTTCATCCATTTCCTTGTTTATTGCGACATTTACTATTTTTAGCAGTTTTCAGGTCCTGAACTTCCAGAGCAGTTTTGACCCCCTAAACGAAGTTTTTTGAGGTCCACAGTAGGCCCTTACCTACGTGCCTGCTAAAAATCCTATATTACTCGAAGATACATTTCTAACAAGGTATCGTACACTCCAAACAGAGATAATATGACCAAGTTACGAACCTAGGAAGTTGGTTGTCTAATTAACCCCAACAGGGCCAACAAACTCTTGGCGTTCCATCTCCTAGGGTTAGGGTTTTGGTTTTGGTTGTCTAGGTTTTTCCCTTGCTGTTGAATAATAAATAGTCCCTTGAGCCTCATTGTAACACAATTCAGAGGCATGTAGCCACCACATCTCTTCTCAAAGATAAGTTACCATCACACGAGCTAGTTTATTTCCATTCTGTTTGTAAGTATATTTCAGTATTTGATATTTTAATGAAATGAAGTTTTAGTTTTGCTGAATATTTGTATTTATGGTTATATTTTTAATTTGATTCATTCTCGTTTAAGTTTGGATCAATGGTATTAGAGCGTTCTTCTTTTTCTCTGTTTTTCTTTGCATGTCCCCAATGAGGTAAGGATATAAGGAGTTAGGGCTCGAACTGGTCGAACCTTTGCAAGACCAACCTTGTAAATCCCGATGACCTCCCATGGTAGAAGAGAAAAAATATGAGGGGGAAGGTTATCCTTTCAAAATATTGCTTGAAGTAGCCTTTGAGCGACAGAGGAACGCGATAATGGACAACTTTGCCCAGATCCTACAACGGCTACCCAAAGCTGACGCATCTCCTTCCAGCACCCACTATGGAAGAGCCATACCCTTTAAGGTACAAGTTAACTTTGACATCCCCATATTTGAAGGTCTGATAGATGAAAATGTTGTAGATAAATGGTTAAATATGCTAGAAGGATATTTTTCTATTCATGATTTTTCCAGCCTCGAAAAGATTACTTTCACACTTCTCAAAGTCGCCCCCCATCTCAAGAACTGGTGGGAAACCTATTGTGAGAATAAGGACAAAAATACACCCTCACTATTTTCAGCCACACCCACTTGGAATTCATTCTGGGACACCATCAAGCATTAGTACTACCCTGTCGGTAGCTATGAGGATAAATACATAAAGTGGAACATGCTACGGCAGGGAAGGGACCAAGACGTGTCATAGGTTCATATTGGGGTTCTCCCATATCACTTGGCCTTTAAGTCAAGTCACCAAGGGACGAGCGAAAGCAAATTTCTTTTGGTTTGAAACCCAAAAGAAGGTTTTTACAGAGTTCAAGCATCGCCTCTACCCTGCACCAGTGCTCACATTACTAGACCTGCAACAACCATTTGAGATTTATACAGATGCCTCCAAATATGTTTTGGTGCAGTTCTTACTCAGCAGGGGCATCCAGTGGCTTACCACAGTGAGATACTTTCAGACATAGTGCGAAATTACCCACCTATGATAAATAAATGTATTACATTATGCATGCACGCTGTCAATGGAAGCATTACGTTATGGGGAAGGAAACGATCATCCACACAGACCACTAACCCCTGCAACTCAAACATACACAAGGGAAGTTGCAGAACGATCGCCATCAGAAATGGTCCACATGCCTATAACAGTTCCATGTTAAAATTAAGTACAAGAAGGGCAACACCAATAATGTTGCAGACTGCCTCAGCCAACCACTAGTCATCACGCTGATCACTGTGGTCGACTCCTGTGGGCACGAGACTTTGAGGTGGCCACAAATTTACAAGAGAAATCCAGAATTCGACAGCACATACCAAACACTCCTGGAAGGTAAGAAAGTTCCAAATTTTCACCTCCAAGATGCACTATTGTGCCACCTATGATCCAGGTGGATATTGGTGGCCACCTGCCAAATCCACTTGGACCCCCACCATTGTTTCTTTCAGCTCTTCAATTTCCTAAATTGTAGCACAATTTACTATTTTTATCATTTTTTCAGGTCCTGAACTTCCGGAGCCGTTTTGAGGCCCTAAACGACGTTTTTTGGGAAATATGGGGGAATTTTTGGAAAATATGGGGGCAACATGGGTCCATGGACCGATGTTGCCCTTCCCAAAGTAGCAATGCTCAGATAGATCTTTCTAACGAGCTATTGTACGTGTCAAACAGAGATCGTATGCCAAAGTTACGACCCCGGGAAGTTGATGTACTAATTTACCCAAACGGGGCCCATAGTTTGGCGTTTCATCTTCTAGGGTTAGGTTTTGGAATGCTAATGGTTTTCCATTGTTTCTCAACAATAAATAGGCCT
>APFE031726581.1:45428-65707 GCA_000404065.3 Pinus taeda | reverse complement strand
AGCCTCATTGTAACACAGTTCAGAGGCATGTAGCCGCCACATCTCTTCTCAGAGATAAGCTACCATCGCCCTAGCTGGTTTATTTTCAACTCTGTTTATAAGCATATTTAAGTGTTTTCCATTAATGAAATGAAGTATTATTTCCATTGCATCTTTGTGTATATGGTTATCTCTGTATTTTATTGCGTTCCTGTTTAAATCCGGATCAACCTAGGACACATCTATGTTCCTTCAAGCGAGCGTGCCAAGATGATTTGGGAGGCACACTATAGTCGGGTCGTTGGACATTTCCGAGTAGAGAAAACTGTGGAAATATTGTAGAAGTATTTTTATTGGCCCTACTTTCGACAAGATGTTAGGAAGTACATTATATCCTGCACTGCCTGTGCCATTTCCAAACAAACCATCAAGAAACAAGGCCTCTATGCTCCTATGCCTACTCCTAGTCGACCATGGTAATCCATATCCATGGATTACATGTCGGGTCTTCCTTCTACTAAGCATGGCAACGACTATGTTTTCATAGTCGTCGACATATTCTCTAAGATTGACATTATGGTGGCCTGCAAGAAGAGTATCACAAATGAGCCCACTGCACTACTAAGATCTTCTTTAAGAGGGTGTAGGTTTACTTTGGGATTCCATAGTCAATTATCTCAGATCGGGGACAACATATTTCTAAGTTCATTTTGGTCAAGTCTCTGGTCGATGTTGGATACCAAACTTACTAAGTCCACAACTTTCCACCCCCAAACTGATGGTCAAATAGAGGTCGTCAACAGGATGATCGTACGCATTATGTGCATGTAAAACGCGAAGAATCCATGCACATGGGATGAAATCCTCCCCTATGAATAGCACAACTATAACATAGCTCTCCATAGCTCAATGGGCCATATACCCTTCCAGGTAGGACTCAAATTTCAACCATTATGTCCCTTGATGTGGCCATACCATTTGCAACTACTCAGGTAGATTCAACTCATGTCTAGTCTAAATCCGGCAGGGCTAACAACTTCATTGATCACATTCAACAAATCCGCCAGCAGGTCCGTGACATATTGTACAAGCCAATGATAAGTACAAGCAGTGTCATGATCAACATCGGGTGCCATACAAGTTCCAGGTGGGCGACAAAGTTTGGCTACACTTGTAGAAGGAATGCCTCACTGGACCCCACTGCAAGCTTCGCCTGCTTTGATATGGGTCATACACCATCACCAAGGTTGTAGGGGATAATGCCTTCGAGCTCAACATTCCATCATTCTGTGGTATGCACCCAATGTTCAATGTAGACTACCTTCGACCATACTTTTAACCATTGTTGGACACATCCAACATTGCAGAACAACTCACACCAACAAAGCTAAACCCAGACTGCATGGAACTTTCCACAACTAATCAGATCATGGACATACATGTCAAGAACACTCGCCAACATAGGATCTTACTATATTGAGTTGTCAAATCAAGCCAACTCCTTCACCAGGGAAAGTGGTTCACCAGGGACCATGTTCAATAGAAATTTCATCAACCCATGAAGGTTCTACACACAATGGGGACCATTGCTTCCCAAGGAGGGAGAACTAATCCAGGTGGATATTGATGGCCACTCGCCTATTCCACCTAGACCTTCGGTCGATTTCATATGTTTCCTTGTTTATTGCAACATTTACTATCTTCAGCTGTTTTCTGAGTCCTAAACTTTCGGAGCAGTTTTGACCCTGTAAACGACACTTTTTGAGGTTCACATTAAGTCGGTTGTTGTAGGCATACCACACATTTTGTAGTACTAGGGAATACCTTTCCAACAAGGTATCGTATGCACCAAATGAAGATAATATGACCAAGTTACGAACGCGGGAAGTTGGCTAACCAACTAACCACAACGCGGCCCACAAACTCTTGGTGTTCCATCTCCTGGGGTTAGCGTTTTGGTTGTGTAGGGTTTTTACTTGTTGTTAAATAATAAATAGGCCCTTGAGACTCATTTTAAATCAGTTCAGAGGCATGTGGCCACCACATCTCTTCTTAAGATAAGCTACCATTGCCCTAGCTAGTTTATTTCCATTATGTTTGTAAGCATCTTTCAGTATTTGATATTAATGAAATGAAGTGTTATTTATGTTGCATATTTGTATTTATGGTTATATAAGTAATTTTTTGCATTCCTTTTTAAGTTCAAATCATTGCCCAGGCTGAACTGCGCATTGCTCAGTTTCAACCATCAGACTTCCCCCTTGGCTGTTGGGACTACGCAATGCGCAAATCCCACAGGCATCCAACCCCCCATGTCAGGAAAAATTATGTAATCCTTCCCATCTAGTGCCTGGTTTGTTGCTTGAACTTTCCTTGTAAGTTGGTTTTCTTCAAACTACATTTGGTTGCCATGAGTGCCCTCTCTGTCCCACAGGTACAACAGTTGTTGAGCACCTCTCCAGTAGTCACTGTTACCATGGCATCTAAGGGAGTTGCATTAAAGGAAACCACTGAGAGTGGTAATGGGGAAGAAATTGAGTAGAAATGAGTTGATTTACCTGTGTATGAAAATACTCAAATGTTTATAGAGAAGGAAACAACACTAACATGGTAACAGATCAAAGACACTTTTGCAAAGGACTTTGAGGCATATTTAGAGGACAGGCAGATGTATCTCAACATCAGGAAGTCAGGTATATTCAGAGTTGCATGCAAGTATCCCACCTTCTTATGTAAGGACATCATCAATTGGATTGTCTCACATACGGATGAACAAACTGTGACATTGAGCAGTCCCAAAGGGCAGAAGCTTGCCACCTTCAAGGCAGAAAATTTTCAACAGATGTATCAATTGTCCGAGCCAGTAAAGCACATAGACTCACTCTTCTATGCTACCCAAAACTATGTGATCATAAGATACATTGCCAAACGATGTGATCTAGGTGACTCCAAAGATGCTCAAAAGTCAAAGAAGGCTTAGAATAGCTCAAAAAAATATAGTCGGATTGACATGAAAATAGGACTAGGTCGTAGTTCTCGTCGTCCTAATTCCAACAGTGTGAACGACACTCAAATCCAAGTTTGTATGCTCAAGTTATAGCTGGTCAAAGTTCGTTTCAAACTTGACCAAGTGGAAATCTTAACGAGGCAACCATTTGGCATCATCCTGGCACACAGAATCTGGCCACCAGAATAGACGAATTTGTTGCATACTTGATTTTCCTTGTGACCCTTAAAAACCGGTTGATTATTTTTACTATTTGGTTTATTAAAAACAAAAATATATTAAAATGGGGTTGTGGGCTACCAACCCCGCCACCACCGCCAATGACATCACATTGTAAAATGACATAATAAAAGCAGGGTGGCAGGCGGTCAAACACCGCCACCCCCCAACACATTTGAACGGTCGATATATATTTAAAATGCATGGTGGGCGGGCCACCCTCGACGGATCTGCCCGACCCATCGAACACAAATGAAATATTATTATTGTGGAACAGTCAAGACTTGAACCTGCCCGACCCAGTGGGTCGGCCCACCACTCGGGTGGTTCCAAAAATTATGCTAACAAACCAAAAAATGCCATACCACACTACAACACACCATATAAAATGTAACGACGCCAACCACATAGCTATGCCACTGCATGCCATTTAAAAAAATATAATCGTTACATGTTGATGCCTATTATGGATATAACTCATATAAAAATAATAGATATAAATATAATAATAATAAATAGTAATTAATTAACTAATGGTTAATTAGTTAGTAATGAAGAGGCGTGTCTTAGAAACATGACCATTCATGAACGGGCACCTGCCTAGGGTATATAAGTAGACCCTCATTCTCATTTGAAATCATCTCATATCTTACATCAATTCAATATATAGTTACATGTCTTATAATTGACAGTTATGTCTTTGACGTATTTTAAATATTTTCGTTGTGTATTCGACTTTTGGTCATTACATTGGTATAAGAGCATTCCTTTGAATATATGAACTTTGTTCATTACATTGGTATCAATTTTGTTCGATCCTCTGGACGCTCACCGTTGAAAAGAACTAGTCTGACCCAACCTTTAGCCATTAATCATTCATCAACCTTGTTGTCGTCACAATTGAAGTGTTTTGCTACACAAAGTTGGAGTTTCTCTGTTTCGCGAGTTTCGTCATTCAAGGCTTTGGCCATTAAACAAGAAAAAAGATAATAAAAGAAAGAAGAAAAAGTTACATATAAATATTTTTAAAAATTAAAGAAAAAAACAATATTATTATATATATATTCCGATGTAAATTTTGAAGGAGAACATTCATATATATAAAAAGGTTCTACATTATTGATAAAAAGTGCATGATAAAGTTAAAAGGGAATATTTCCAAATATCTTTAAAACTATACGTAAGAGGAGGAAGAGTAGATAATATTATCTTGACTCTTCATTAAGTGGTTTATGTGGTTTTAGCAACCCATGGTGATTTCCCATGGTATTTTCAAGGTAAAAGAAAAACAAAAGGAATAGAATATCTCTTTATGTGAATGGTATGTTTTACTTTATACGTGGAGAATATTAACCCAGTCAAAGGCACATAAGTGGACATATATTTTATAATATACCCCAAGGAGGTGAATAGCCACGCTTCACTAGGGTCGTAACTTTCGAAAATATTATTTTTATTTTTATTTTTTTATAAAGAAACGATATATAAAGAGAAGTATTATATTATAAAGGGGTATTTTAAAGAAAAGTTCAAGTCATAAAATTATTGAAAATATATATAAGTACAAAGTAGGTATTATTATAGAAGGTTACTTAAAAGATCCATATATTAAAGTTTATAAATGGTTAAATCTATAATTATAAAGAGACATAAGGATAACAAGTTATAATAGTTAAAGGAATTTATAAAGGTGTTCAAGTTTATCAAATAAAAGGGCACTTATTTTAAAGAAGAAGTTCATTTTTGAATAAAAAACGAATGGAGACTAATTCGAAAATGAAAAAAGAAACTATGGATGCCATATATAACTTTACATTTTGGACCAGATGTCCATTTTGTCGAACAAAAGATCAGCATATATCGATTTTTAAAAATCATACAATACCTTGTCGAAAATGTTAAAGATTGTTTACTTTAGAAGAATATCAAGATAACGCCCATACACAAATTAAAAGATTAAAAGAAGAAATCACAAAACTTCAACAAAATAACGAAGCATCAGAAAATAAATATAAAAATATCGAAGATTTGTTTCATGAAAAATCAACAGAAAGCAACGAAAAAATTTGGCGTCTAAGGGACCACAATGAGAAATTACTTTCACAGATAAAAAATTCCAAGGTTAAGAAACAAAGACTAAAACAAGAAAGTAAAAGTTATGATAAGGAACTAAAGGAGAATCTATCAAAAAAAGAAAAGGAGAATTTGTGCCTAAAAACCCTTCCTAAAAACTTATTAGAGCAAATAAAAAAATTAAAAGATAAAGAGAAATATACTAAGGACAAAGTCAACAGTTCAGAAAATGATGAACTTTCACATCTAAGGAATCATAACCAAACCTTACTTACAGAAATAAAGAAGCTTAAAAGTGACAAGTAATCACTAAATGAAAAGTTAGAACAACTTCAAGAAGTAGTATCGAAGTCTCCAGTCGTTTCAGTCCAAGTTGAAGATAAAGAAACAAATATCAATCCAGTCAAAATTGTAACTCAAACAGCGGATAAACCTACTTAAGTGAAGACACATGCATAAGTTGCAGTTCAAACGATGGACATTCCAAATGATGATTCAGTAGCCAACTCAACAACAACAGTACCTAAAGGAAATTAGGAAACAACCACTAACATGATAAGGGAAAGTCCAACTAGAAGAATTATTTATCGACATCTGAATCACAAGAGCAAGCTTTCCAATCAATCTACATACCTGTATCACTCATAACATAAACGACAAATTTATGTCCCCAAGGATAATGAAGTTTGAAGAATCCATTCCTACGATAATTATTCATCACAAATTTCCATAGATTAGAAGATTAATCTAGGATGGTCTGATCCGTTTTCAGTATGACAATTTTGTCTATCACTTAGAGCATCATATCATCTTGTATCAATGAAGATGAAAGTTCAGAGATGAGAAGATATTCTCAGTAAGCTTTGAGGACAAGGCTTCTTGAAGAGAGAGGCAATGTTATGGATATAATTCCTAGAAATATAATAAATATAAATATAATAATTAACAATTAATTAACTAATGACATGGAAAATTTTAGGGGCTAATGTTTGCCCAGTGGGCTAATATTCCATGATTTTTCCACAAAAAGAATTCTCCAATTTCCAATATTTATAGAAGACGATTCACCCAAAATTTAGAATATAAAATTATTTTACCTTAAAAATCGCCAACATTATATAGAGACTATATATAAAATCATTATAAATTTGAATAATTTTACAAATATATCAATCAACATTTTATAGTTTGCATTTTAGGGATTAGTGAGATTCGCCAATGTTTTTAAACTTCAAGAAAATTTCCATCCTTAAAATTTTCCTTGAATAATGGTTAGTTAATTAGTAATGAAGAGGTATGTCTTAGAGACATGATCATTCATGAAAGGGCACCGCCTAGGGTATATATGCAGGCCCTCGTTCTCATTTGTAATCATCTCATATATTACATCAATTCAATATAAAATATTCAATATACAGTTACATGTCTTACAATGGACATTTACGTCTTTGAAGTATTTTAAAGATTTCTGTTGCGTATACGACTTTTGGTCGTTACATTGGTATCAAAGCATTCCTTTGAGTATACAAACTCTGTTCGTTAGAATGCTACCAACGTTAACCAATTTAAAATTGCGCCTGCCAAAATTTAACAGACGTGCCATTTAAAATGGCCAACCATTATAATGAGGTGGAGGCCCACAAATTTGACCCCGACACCTCAGTCCCCTCAATTTTCCACTTAGTTGTTATGTCAGGCGGGCTCTCATTGTTATGTCTGCCCCAAATATTATATTTAAACCGAAGTCATTTCATTTGACTACCGATGGAGGGCGTAACAAAGCAGAACCATGAGCAGATCAAAGGAGCGGAACCCTGAGCTAGGGAATCTCTTGGATGCTGAAAAGATTCTCTTGAGGGCCAGAGGTGTAGTGTTAGAATTTGACAAGATTGTAGTCATTTTTGCACATTTTCTTGCTAGGATTCCAACCGTGCAGTTTGTTTCCCCATCTGAACAACAGAAATTCAGGTGTCCAACAACAAGGAATCTTAGCAAAATCTTGACGAATCTAAAAGATTCCCTTGGAGGCTGATTTTTGACAGAGGCAGAATGATGCCAAATTTATAGTCATTTTTCACAGAATTTCATAAGGAGTGCAATGGTTTGCTCAGAATATTCATCTAAGAAGCGATTTTTTAGGCCATCTTCAGGAAGGAATCTTTGGGGAATCTTCAAGATTCCCAAGGGTCTAGAATTTGACAGTGTTAGAAAGGGGAAAAGTTTATAGTCGTTTAATATGATTTTAAGCAACGAATTCAACGGTGATGTCTGTTTCAGCAGCTGAGCTTTTCATTTTTCGGCCATCCCCGAAAGTGGAGGTAAATGATGCAGTTATGCCATGTCTTTCTTCTGATTTGCTAAGATGGTGTTTTTACTATTGAGATCCCTAATTACCATTATGTTGAGGGATACTTGTTTGCCACATAATGTGAGATTTTATTAGCTTGTAATGTTGAAGGAGGGCTCTTTTGAATGAGAGTTGCTATAGGAGGACGTCTCGTGGAGATACATGCCACTCTTGTTGAGGGAATTTTCCCATATGAGTGAGAGTTCATGAGAATGTCTCATGGAGAGACATGCCACTCTGATTGAGGGAATCTATCCTTGTAATGACAAATAATGTACTATGTACTCATCATCATCTTGCCACATTAATGAAGTGGCCTCCTTACTCTTGCCATTAGGGCCCGGAGACGTAACACGCTAGGTGAACTCCATTATCAATGTGTTTGTGTTCTTGATTTGATGGTCGTCATTATGTTTCACCTTATTTACAGTATGCACATGTGTTATTTCATGCTCTTTCATATGTAATTATACTGACATCACAGAAGAAAATGTTCTTGGTTAATTCTGATAGTTGTAGAGATCTAGATCAAGTTTGGTGTCAGAGCGGTCTTCTCGTTGATGTGAATTGTGAGTGTGAATGATTGAATGTGAAACAATAAGGGAAATGGAGAACAACAGAGATTTCTACGAGGACCTCCTCAAAATTGCACACATGGTGGACATAATGTATGAAGATTATGAGAAGAAAATGGAAAGAGAGGAATGGGAGAAAGAAAGAGTAGAGGAAGATGCTCCATCTACACCCTCGAGTGTACATTCATCTTCATCATTGTCTTCTCATCATTCAGATGAGGAGATCAACCAGAACCTTCAAGTAGAGAATGTTGAATTAAGGAGGCTTCTACGAGAAGAGAAAGAGGAGAAGAAAAGATTGAATCTTTAGCTATGAGTCAAAAAAGAGGCCTTAGAAGAGTTGAAGCGCAACGAAGGCTTAGAGAAGCCATCATCACTTGTTTCAGAATCGACAGTGAGGTAACCAATCTTGATTATTCTTCAGTTTCATTTTCACATGACACTATTTCTATTGGAAACATGGAGGCACCTATTTCGGGAACTAGCATGAGACTCCTTACCAAGATGGGGTATAAAGGAGGAGGACTTGGTGTTAATGGCCAAGGAATGACTCAACCATTGGAGGTTGTACAAAGATCTCAATTTTCAGGTTTGGGATACACTAGAGGAGAGTTTTCAAAGGTGTCAGAAGCTTCCAAGACATTTTTGAAGTTGTCGAGGAAAGAGAATGATGGGAACACATCACCATCCTCCCATGACATTGCACATCGCAAAGGGAGAGCTAAGGCAAACTCTCATTGCCAGAATTACACCAGAGACGGTCAAGAGAGATATAAAAAGTCTCAGTACTCTAAAGTTCATTTTGATTACAAGCATTTTAATGATGAAAAAAAATCATGTCATAGAAAACTATGTAGCTTTTATGGTTTACATAACCAAGTGGTTGCTATGTGTTGGAAGAGAATGGAGGCAAGAAAGAGGATGAGGCATGAAATTCTTTCTCCATATCAGGGAAAGAAGAAGGTAAATCAGATCTGGAGGAAGAAGACTTTTTTTAGTCATTAAAACAGAGGTGGACATCAAAGGGCCACATGTGGGAGGCTCCATCCAGAGCAACGTCGCAAGGACAAAGCGCCTGTGCAGAAACCAGTTAGAAAATTTGTTCAAGAAGTAAATCTGCCACACTCCTGCTGGTCCACTTTTTTGAGTAAGAGACTAGATTAATAGTTTGTCATGGCCACATTTTGTAAATCATGTGTTGCAATTTAAATTGTAAAAGTGATGATGCGTTTTCCATCACTTATTAAAGCAACAATGATGTTTTGGCCTATTGTTGATAGTTGCAGTATTGGTTTCTATTATGATGTAAACTTTACCAAATAGTGTGTCTTATAAACTCTTATCAAGTATGGGGATACTTGGGTAATGAATGGCTATGTAATTGAGCATGTAGTTTCAAAAGATGCAGTTGTCGACTCATCACTTATGGCTCTGAAGAAAAAGGGTGAAGGAGAAGGAAGTGTGACCTATCAGGACACTTGTTGTGTAGATAATGTAACCTAGTAGTTGCAGAATATGTTCATGCTTTTAGAGGACCAAAAGCTCCTCAGTGGAGAGGAATGATCCAGGTGGATCTAGAGACGCTCAGAAGTCAAAGAGCGCTCATAATAGCTCAAAAATAAAATTTATCGGATTGGCGTGAAACCAGGACCAGATTGTAGTGCTGGCACCCTGATTCCAATGGTGTGAACGATACTCAAATCCAAGTTTGTATGCTCAAGTTATAGCTGGTCAAAGTTTGGGTCAAACTTGGCCAAGTGGCAGCCTTAACGAGGCAACAATTTGGCAGCATCCCAGCGCATGGAATCTGGCCATTGGAATGGGTGAATTTGTTGCCTACTTAATTTGCCCAGTGACCCTTAAAAATTGGTGGAAATGTTTTGACTATTTGGTTTATTAAAAACAAAAAAATTATTAATATGGGGTGGCAAGCTGCTAATGTCACCACCCCCGCCTATGACATCACATTGTAAAATGGCATATTAAAAATAGGGTGGTAGACGGTCAAACCCCACCAACCCCCATGAAATTTGAACGTTCGATATATTTTTAAAATGTGTGGTGGGTGGGCCACCCTCGACAGACCCGCCCAACCCACCAAACACAAACCACATATTAATATTGTGGAACCGGCAGGGCTTGAACCCACCTGGCCCGCTGAGCTAGCCCGCCACCCGGGCGGTTCCAAAAACTATGCCAACAAACTACAAAATGCCATATCGCACTACAATGCGCCATATAAAATGTAACAGCGCCAACCACGTAATCGTGCCACTGCATAATATGCAACAAAATGTCATTTAAAAAAATAAAAACATAATGGTTACATGTTAATGTCACCAACGTTAACCGATTGCAAATTGTGCCCACCAAAATTTAACAAATGCGCCATTTAAAATGGCCAACATATATGACAGGGTAGAGACCCACGAGTTTGACCCCGGGACCCTTGTCCCCCAAATTTGCCACTTAACCATCACGCCAAGCGAGTCTCGTTGTTATGTCTACCCCAAATATTATATTTAAACCGAAGTCATTTCATTTGACCATTGACGAAGGAAGGACCAGAGAAAAACCATGAGCAGATCAGAGGAGCGGAACCTTGAGCTAGGGAATCTCTTGGATGCTGAAAATATTCTCTTGAGGACCAGAGGTGCCAGTGTTAGAATTTGACAATATTATAGTCATTTTTGCACATTTTCTCGCTAGAAGTCCAACCGTGTGGACCATTTCCCCATATGAGCAGTAGAAATTCAGGCATCCAGTAGCAAGGAATCATGGTAGAATCTTGAGAAATCTAAAAGATGCCCTTGGAGGTTGATTTTTGGCAGAGGCATAATGATGCCAAATTTATAGTCATTTTTCACAAAATTTCATATGGAACACAGTGGTGTGCTCAGAATCTTGATCTAAGCAGCAGATTTTTTAACATTCTTCGGGAAGGAATCTTTAGGGGAATCTTCAAGATTCCTAAGGGTCCGAAATTTGATTGTGTTAGAAAGGGGAAACCTTTATAGTCGTTTAACATGATTTCGCACCATGAATTCAACAGTGATGTTTGTTTCAGTGGTTGAGCTTTGAATTTTTCAGCCATCCCCGAAAGTGGAGGTAAATGATGCAGTTATGCCATATATTTCTTCTGATTTGTTGAGATGTTATTTTTGTTTTTGAGGTCCCTAATTACCATTATGTTGAGGGATACTTGTATGCCACATCATGTGAGATTTTATTAGCTTCCCATACTGAAGGAGGGCCCATTTGAGTGAGAGTTAATATAGGAGGATGTCTCATGGAGAGACATGTAACTCTTGTTGAGGGAATTTTCCCATATGAGTGAGAGTTCCTGAGAACCTCTCGTGGAGATACATTCCACTCTAATTGAGGTAACACATCCTTGTAATGACAAAAAATGTACTATGTACTCATCATCATCTTGCAGCATTATGAAGCAGCCTCCCCACTCTTGACACCAAGGCCCAAAGACGTAACCCAAACTGGGTGCACTCCGTTATTAATGTGTTTGTGTTCTTGCTTTGATGGTCTACATTATGTTTCATCTTCTTTACAGTATTCACATGTGGATTTTCATACTCTTTCATATGCAATTCAGCTAACATCACATAAGTAAAAGGTCTTGGTTAATTCCAATAGCTGAAGAGATCCAGATCACATTGGGTGAAAGAGCCATCAAAGTTTCAACAAACAGCCACCCATGTGTACAAGACAAAGTTCCTTAGTAAGTCTTACCAACTCTTGATTATCTTCGCTTGAAGAATCCATGGTCCTTAAACCTTTCCTGAAGGGGGGAAATCTTATTGGATCAGTTGGTGAATGATGGGAGGCCATTGAATTGGTCATATATGTTGGCTCAACAATTGAAGGCCCATTTAGCATAGGCTAGGAATCTGCCTATATGTTTGCATACTTAGCAAAGCAACAATTCCCTAGCATGAACTAGACATGGACACCATGAGATACTGTCGTGAACATCTATTGCAAGTTGCTTTTAGAATGTCGTTATCGAGGAGTAATGGCACGACTAACTAATCAATTTATCATCCCGCTATACAAGCTTATATTTGAACAAGATCCACCTTGCATGTCCCAAGAAGCAATGGAGGAAATAATAGACATTGCATATTGGTATGCCTCACCAAGTGGAACCTTCATCAGAGTGTTTGGTGGAGAGAAGCCTCTTCATGTCTTACCAAGGTATGCCATTGAAAAATTGATCGTGCAAGAAGTATCATACCATCTCGCTACAAGGTTGTTAGCAACACTACACAAGAAGAAGAAAGCATGATGGCCCACTCTATAATAGCTCTGGTTAAAAACTCATGTAAAAATATATAAGACCACGGATGATGGGACTCGTATTCCAAGATTAATGGTGGGAGAGACATCATAGTGGGTTTTGATTCGATTTATTATGACTAAGGGAATTGGAAAAGGCATTGGCTAAGGCTTTGAAAATGCATCAGGCATTTATTTGCATTTAATTTATGAAAATAATGGAAATTAGGAGAAAAGGAAGGTGAAAGGTCACACATTGAATGTGAGGAGGAAAATGAATGAAATAGAGGCCTCATTAATAAAAAGGATTATGAGGATTAGTGGGCGAGACTTGGTCCATTTAGTTTTGGAGCCCTCTCATTATTCTCTCTCTCTCATACCCTTGGAGACTTAGATTTTTCTTGGAGCACTCTTGGTGGGTGTGCCATACTTGGATTCTTGGAGCAAGAAGGAAAATTAAGAGTAGTAAAGCATAAGAGGGCATCAATATCAGCAACTACAATGAGTTTTGCTTGCAAGTATCGAGTTGCATGTATGTTTTCCTCACTAGTTTTAGCATGCATGGCACATGCATGTGGTTTCTTGGTCACGATCTATCATTGGCATGGAGGATAGCCGGGATTGACAGTGGATTGCCTAGCCCTGCCATTTAATGGATAGCCATGGTGATTACGGGTTTACTTTCATTGTTTGTTTTTGGTTGTTTCTCATGTTTCCTTAACTTGGGTTGAGTTGCTAGTTCCTGTAGCCTTGGTTGGACAAACACTCTGGAGCCCTTGGTGGTTTAGTTACTAGTCCTGGAGCCTTGGTTGGGAAATGCTCTAGAGCTCGATGGTAGTTGTGGGTTGAGTTACTAGTCCTGGAGGCTTGATTGGAACAAATGCTCTAGAGCCCTGGAAGGTTGGGATAAAGATTGATCTGATGATGGTTTTGGTGATGTCTGACTGTGAGGTGGAATCAATGTTTGATGGGTTGAGATGGATGGCCTCTGGAAGCCTTGGATGAGTATTGATTGATGTGTTCTATGAGATCCCACATTCATGCTTGGAATATGGCACAGGGGTGAATGACTAAAGCGGGATTTGGCTAAGCCATTCTACGATTGGGTGGAACGTGGAAGCCCCATCTCAGGTTTGGATTTTACATCATTAATGAAAGGTTATTTCTCCTGGTATTTATATGAGTATTATGATGGATTATATGTGGTATATATGGTTGTGATTTCATGGATAATGTTTTCCCTATTATGTTGGTTATTTACATGTTCTATGAAAGTAGCATGTGTGGCTTTCATCATGTTTTTACTTGTAATTGAATGATCAATGTATCTATGACCTAATGGATGAAATGACATCTAATGTGATATGGAGACAATGATTCATAGTGAATCTCAGATAAGTAGGAGACCCCTATGCTCGGATCTGTTATTTACACATGTATGTTGAATATTTACTAAGTGTTTGAAAAAATGCATGTCATGGCTAGTAGGGGTGCAGTCAAGAATTTAAACAAGTATTTGCTTCATTACTGTCATTTCCATGTTATTTTACTGATTTGAAGAGATGGTTTAGTTTTAAGCAGTGACCTGAGGTCTGGGCTTGAAAAAGTGGATCAAAGCCCAGAGTCGTTGGCGTAACAATGGCAAATTGGGTCTCTGGTCGCTGGTAGGAAAGCCTATGAGAGCGACTTTGGGGTTATAGTTGCATGCATGCCCTGTCGTGGGAGCGACTTTGGGTTTAATTCAACTAAATTCTAGGTTAACTCAAGGGTTGGACACCTGGAGTGGTGGATTAGCTCCTAGGGGTCCTGAAGCACCTGAGGGAGGTTTGTGTGTTGTGTTTCCGTCGATTCCATTTCCTTAAGGTTACCTAGGAGGTTGAATCATATCATAGTAGCCTCTTGTCGCATGTTTACCCCGACTTGCCGATTGCTTGGGTAGATGTGGGAGGAGGGTGTTACACACTCTTCCTTTGCAGATCAGATTATAAGAGATAAAGAACTTGAAAGTCGCAGATGTCGAGGCTAAGGAAATAGTGAAATTTGAATTTGGTACTAAGGAATTTAATCTGTATTATCCTCATAGTATTTGCAAGGACCATTGTATGGGAGTTTACTTTCCATGGATCAGCGAGGCATTTCATTGGCCCGAGGAGGATCCTTGGAGGTATTGCTACAACGCCTCCAGAATTAATGAGTCGGTTAGTATAGCAAGGAATTCAAAGGCTGCTCCATAGACATCAGCAGTTCCAGAAGCAACAACAGTAGAAGGCAACAATCTCATGCAGGACAAGGGAAAGAGGAAGATTGAAGACAGTATAGAGGGAGAGAAAATTTGTAAAATGAAAGAAGATCCTATTATTGAGAAATAAGTTATGGCAACGGAAGCAAAGAGGAAGCAAAGGATGAAGAGAGCAGAGCGGAGGAAGAGAGAAAAGCAAAGGTTGCTAGAAGAAGAACTGAAGCTTTAGGAGATAGAGAAGAAGCTAAAGGAAGAATAGGAGTTGAGAAGGAGAGAATGTGTTATGAAAAGGGGCTTAACAAAACGAGAAGAGAAGCAGAAGCAGGAAGAAGAAAAAAGGCAAGGCATGATGACAAGGAAACAATGCCGATACGGGTTGAAGAACTGAAAAAAATAGCAGTTGAGGAGGAAGGTGAACAAAGGCAGGATCAGGAGCTTGCTCAATAGATTGAGCAATTGATCGAAATGATAGACATGGAATTCGAACAGGAGATTCAACATGAAGATGTTGACCTGATGCTGAGAGAAACAAAAGTCATCCCTTAGTCTCCACAACCTCTAGCAGTAGATCCATCCCCGAGTGAGCAAGGAGATGTTGTTCTCCTTGATGGTGATTCAATCATGGATTTGTACAATCTAGCATTTGATGAGTTCCAGAAGAGGATTGTATAAGCGCGGAGGAATCACTTTCCAAATGATCATGCTTCACCTACATTCATCAAAGAAAGGGTGATAGTGTCAGATACCAGGAAGCATCCAACTGCAATTTATGAAGCCAATTTGGCCTATGCAGGAGCAACAAGATCAAATGTTCAACGTTTGACAACCGAGAATGCACAACTGGCACAAAATTTGCAGGCTGCCATGCAAGAGGTAGAACAACTTCGAGCAGTAGCGCAGAATGCAGTTTTTGCATTGGGGGAGATGAGAGAAGTGATACTTGCTAAAGTATCAACACTTGGAGAAATCATGCGGAAGCTCTATGACGAGTTTGTGACCGTGCATAAAGTAGTTGTCTGTTTGCATGGCCTACAACAACAGAGCAAAGATTTCGTTAAAACTCTCAAAAACATACATGTTGTCGTCGCTGATGTACATGAGTGAAATATGCGGTACAAAGGGGCCTCGCTTGACTTAGTGAAGAAAATGAAGCCACAGGAAGAGTTGGAGAAAGTGAAGGTTTCAATGTTGATTCAGAACAACAAGTAGCTCGCCTCATTCATTGGCCGCACACATGCCTCATATGTGTGGTTGTACAGTAGTTTGGATTTCTTGGTGAGAACACACCAAATCCCATCAATCAGTTCCCTCACCAAAGCTAAACCTAAGAGGCAAGTCCAGAAGGAGGTAAAAGAGTACTTAGAGCAGCTAAGATAAGGGCCACAAGGGAAGACTTCGAGCTAAGCACACACAAGGTGCAGAAGTTCAACAGTGGTCCTGTCAAAGTCAAAATAATGTTGCTCATGCTTTAGAACAAGTTGGAGACAAGTTCCAAGATAGTGTACCCAGATACCATGAAGGCTAGAGTCTACTTCCAGCTAGACATTGTTAAGCAGTTTGGGCACACCATCACACAGTACCAAGCTTGGCACCAATATGTGACCAAGAAGCAGCAAGTGGAGGTTGATGAGCTAGACTTCTCCCAAACTCCAACATCATAGTGTTGTATCTTGTTAGGCTATCAATTTGTCTCTACAATATTTTGTCTCATATGAGTATGAGTGGAAAATCTAATATTATTTGTAATTATGCTATAAGTGAAATTCCAAGTGTCAATATTGGAATATGAAAAGTCATCATGTAATGTAATGCGTTATTTTGTGAAGAAGTTGAAGAGTCATGAGGATAGTCCAAAGGTTGGAAAGGGGAGTTGAAGAGTCACCCCTCTTGTTATAAATAGAACCTCATAACTCATGTAACACACTTTGGGAGCCAAGCTTTTGGCTAGGCTTAGGCTTAGAAAGAGCTTGGCAGTATTGTGAAGAGACTTGGATTCTCCATAGCGTAGAGCGAGTATACTTCTTTGGAGGAGCATGTGTTCTTGACTATAATGTTCCACTATTGGGGCTAGTGGTCGTCAATGGTGTATGTATGGATAAATTTTCACTTATAATAATAAAATCAGAGGCAACATTATTTCATGCATATGTTGTTAATATAGTAGGATTATTCTTGTTGTATTGAAAATGTATGTCATTTAACTTACACATATGCTTATGAAATATTTTGTTTGCATTTGTATGAATCTTGTTGAATGTGTGTTGTTGGATTAACTCATCACTTGAACTTGTGGACTATTCTGCATCTTAGCTTGTGATGTCATTTCGCTCGTGTGTTCCCTTCAAGCTGCACACTATTATAGTCTTGCAAGGGGCACACTTCCTTTTCCCTTCATGTGTTGGAACCTTCATGCATCACACTTACTCTCCATAGGGTCACACACTTGCTCATACATGGCAAAATTATAGATTAAAAATAGAACATAAGAATTAGAAGAAATAGATTTTGAAATGGAAGGTGTGACCACATGTATATAAATTGATTTATCAAGTGCTAAGAAGGATCATATCTTTGAGGTTCAAACAATACATTGGGCTTATATAGTTATTGCTATAATCTATTTTAGTAATATTTTTTGTCAATATATACCACATAAGCATTATGGATAGAAGTGACACATATTTTGCATACTCAATTAATGTGTCTTGCAGTGCAATCATTGTAAATTAAGCATAATATCATTTATAAAATGAGATCCTTAATATTTGGTCTAGTGGTAACTTGGAACTTTTATTGTGATGAAGATCAGGTTCGAATCCTAGTGGGAGCGCTCCTCCCTTGCATGGGGTTTGTTAGTTGTGGCTATTATTGTAGCCTTGAAGATTTGAGTTCAGACCACCCTTGTTAACTAGGGTTGGCTATATTAGTTTGTGTACTCATTTATAAGGGCTTAGGACAAACAACAACAACAACATAAGGGATTTCTGGCTACAACAAAATAGATTTGATCCCTCTTGATGCTTAATAATGTTTTAATTGGATATAACCTAATAATGCTAAGTAATAAATGTAAGTGGTATTAACAATGATAATGCTAATAAAAATGGATATGTGTGAATCATGTTAATCATGAATTATACCTCATCCTATTAATATTTAAAGTTGATAAAATGAAAGTTAAAAATGAATTTAAACCAAGAATACTAACAATGATAGTGATATGTAAACCATGTTAATCATGTAGAAATCAAATCCTTAAATTACACACTTATTGCAATTCAATAAATTTGTGCTTTTCTACACTTGTATTAATTCAAAATTAAAATGGCTCTTATTCTTCTTAACGCTTCAATAGATCCAAAATTAAAATGTCTATATACTAATAGTGATAACAAAATAGCTGAGGGTTAACCTAATTGGTCGAGTAACCGTCACATAAGCACCTCTCTATAAGAGGTCACGGGGTCAATTCTCCTCAACACCATGTGCCAATGACACTGATCCATCCAATAATTCAAAATATTTATACTTTTAACCTTTTTATCCATTAAAAGTCAAAATGCCTTTAATACTTCTTAACTTTTCCATAAATCCAAAATTGAAATCAAAATGGCTTTAATACTTCTTAAAATCAAAATACCTTTAATACTTCTTAAAATCAAAAATCAAAATGCCTTTAATACTTCTTTAACTCTTAATAAGTCCAAAATTGAAATGCCTAAATAGTGGTAATGAAAGGCTCAAATTCAATAAATTACAAAGTTACTTTACCACCCTGCAATTGCTCTTGTGCTTCCCAGAACAGAGTGTCGCTGCAAAAAGGAAAAACATACTTTTCCCACCATGCAATTGGTTTGGTGCTTCACAAAACAGTGTCCCTGCAAAAAGTAAAACCATTTTCTTTGATAATGATGACACAACATGTGCCAAAGTTGCATGTGGTGAATGTAAATGTTGACAAGTTTATGCAAATGGTGTCACATTTTCCTTGTCCTCCCACATGAAACGGCCGGATCCATTGTTGTCGCAAAAGATACCAATCACAAACACAATCAGAAAATTTATATATTCCTATACAAGAGCCTATATTCTTTGCTTCCAAGACTGAATTGATACATATATTCCTGCAAATCAAATATATATAAAGAAGGCGCATTACATTCTTTCTATCCTCGTGTGAAAGCGCAGGGAGTTCATTCACTCATGGCCATCTCAAGCAGCACTGTCATTGAATTCGCAGGTTTCTGCTTGTGGATCTCCATATTTATGCTCAGAGGATTGAATACCGGAGCCACAGTTACATACGATGGGACTTCTCTGATCATCGATGGGAAACGAAGGCTTCTCATTTCGGGATCCATTCACTACCCACGCAGCACCCCAGAGGTAAGTTTTTGGAACATGCTCTGCCTGCATTCTGATCCACATTTCTCACCTCCTTTTGATCTGTCTAGATCACAGCATATATACAATGAATCTGTATTTCTGCTCCTCTTTTTTGTTGATATATATACATATGATATCAGTGGTGGATAATGATTACTATTTATACAGTTGTACAAATGTGGAATCTGCATTTCTCCTCTTCTCTATTTGACGATATATATACATTGTATATTCATATGTATATTCATATGATATCAGTGCTGAAGGATGGTTACTATTTGTGTAACTGTACAGATGTGGCCTGGGATAATAGACAAAGCTAAAGAGGGAGGACTGGATTGCATTCAGACCTATGTTTTCTGGAATATGCATGAACCTCAGCAGGGCAAGGTAAGAGCCGATGGAAACTTCCCAATTTTTCTGTATAATCGGGGCAATATTTTCATTCGAATCTGCAGAATGTCTTTTGAAATTTGTGCTGTATCGAAATCTGTAAAATGTTTTCTGAAATTTTTATCACCGATGTTTTAGGTAACATTACAATGTTTTCTGAAATTTTTATCACCAATGTTTTAGGTAACATTACTGTCCAGTATTTGTTATTCGACATGTTTGCTATAATTCATGGAAGCATCATTTTGAAATGGTGCTATATAGAAAGCGGTCATCCATGATTTTTCTCTTAACATGTTGTCTGTACCTCGTGCTGGCATAATTGTTTCTTCAAAATGTTTTGTATCTTTGATGATGATGGTAACAGTATTTTCTGGAAGTTTTATTGACCAAGTTACATTATCATCATAATTATTTTCACTCAATCATGTTTTATGTAACTGTACTTGATGATGGCATCACTCATCACTTTTCCCTCCACAAGTTTTGTATTTCTTTTATTTTTTATCAGAGCTATCTGCAACTTTTCCATTCAAACATGTTTTCTGTAACTATACCGAATGATGACATCATTTTCCTTATCAGGTTTTGTATTGGTATTTTTGATCATGACTATCTGCAACCATATGCATTCAAACATGTTTTCTGTAACTATACCAAATGATGACATCATTTTCCTTATCAGGTTTTGTATTTGTATTTTTGATCATGACTATCTGCAACCATATTACATTTTAACAGGATAAGGAGCATTCAAAATAGGGTATA
>APFE031726581.1:19808-39991 GCA_000404065.3 Pinus taeda | reverse complement strand
AATATAATTGTTATGAGCTCAACTTGTCACATACCAGAATTGGACTGAAGTGGGGAGGATAACAACATTTCTCCTACTTACTAGAGCATTGCATGTGTGTGTGTTTCAGAAAGGGTGGGGGTTGTGTAATTTTTCATTTATATTTTAACTTAATATTTATTTATTTTCTATATGATGGTTTTGACATTAGAGAAAGATTTCATGATGGATCTCCTCTTGTTGTGAGGAAATCTTTAAGCTTTTTTAAAAATATAATTGTTATGAGCTCAACTTGTCACATACCAGAATTGGACTGAAGTGGGGAGGATAACAACATTTCTCCTACTTACTAGAGCATTGCATGTGTGTGTGTTTCAGAAAGGGTGGGGGTTGTGTAATTTTTCATTTATATTTTAACTTAATATTTATTTATTTTCTATATGATGGTTTTGACATTAGAGAAAGATTTCATGATGGATCTCCTCTTGTTGTGAGGAAATTAGAGTTTAGCCAACGACCCCTAGTTGTCGTTGTGCAGTCTCCTTGGTTGTTTGTCATGGTCTTGTAGCTTTGCCCTTGCAACCTCTTTTGTGCTAGCAACCTCCATTGGTTTGCCTCCTTGTGACTCGTCAATGCCTAATTTGTCAACGGAGCTTTCGTAAGTGTTTCCTTCAAGAATCATGTGCTTCTTTAGTGTTTTTCTCACTCTCTATCTCTTTTGGTTTGTAAATTCATTTCCATTCCCATCCCCATTGGCTCTGATGTCAATGAGGAAGCTAATTTTCTCATATATGACAACTCGGTTTGTCATTTTTTTGGTTTTTGCTCATGGCGACCAAATCTTCATGCTTGGATCACAAAATATTGATTCCAATGGTTAAACAAGAAGTTTTCGTCCACCTTGTGCCAAGGGTTTTTTGTTGTTGTTGAGTTTAATAATGCCAAAGGTGGAATTAATCCTTAATCCAGATCCATGGTTTTGGGGCAATGCAAGGTTGTGTGTGAAGCCCTAGTCTCCCTCTAATCCTTTAACATAGTTTATAACAACAACTCCTATTTGGGTGAGGTTCCCAAATATATCGTTGCATATTTGGGGTTTACCCTCTTTAGGTTATTCAGTCTGCTCTAGGAAAGTTCCATTTTATCTCTTGTAAAACTCAAGGGGCATAATATTACAACGTATGCAAGAATATGTGGAAATGCATTCTAGTTTACGGTTCTCAACTGAAATTATTTTGACCAGTAAAGGATTTGTTTGGACTCAAAAATTAGGCTATGAGTGAGTCTCCTTGTGTCGTAGGGTTTGTTTTGAAATATGAAATAGTACATCACAATGCCCAAATGAGATTAAGAAAATAAAGTAGTAGCGAAAATCAACCTAGTGGATTGACCCTTCAAAGGATCAATTGAGAATCTCCTGGGATAAATCTCCACCAATAGCTCCTTCAATTCATCTGACTCCAACTTCTCAAGAAAAATAAGAAGAATAGGTTTCCCAAAGCCCGAAGATAGAAGATCTAGTTCCACATGACTTGGGGCAAAAAACTCTTGGTAAATTAGGCCCTCAACCAACAACAATTTGGGTAGATCAAACCAATGTAGCCAAATCTCTAGAACAAGAAGAACTCTTTGAAAGATATTCCAATCATGGAAGAATTAACAAGCACTTGACTTACTTCAAAAGAAGTATGAACAAGTAGAAAAGAAGAAGAAGAAATATCATAAAGAATCCCAACCAATGGTGACAAGAAGTTGATCCCAAAAACCATTATAATCATGTATTGTTTTTCTCTATTGGTATGTAACAAATTTGTGAGAATATACTCATAAAAATTGTTGGAATGTAGCTCTTTTGAGTATTTGGGAAAATAAGTCAATTATGTTCTTCTTGGGTATGTTGACAATGTGTGACTTAGATCTATCTACCTCAAATTTTGGCAACCCAATAATTCTCGATGTAACTCAGTTATGTGTTCCAACTGCATATTTTGCTTAGTATAAATTTCTCAATTACTATTCAAAAAAATAATATTTATTTATTTTCTAGATTTCTATATGTAATAAGGTACTTAATAATATATAAATTTATTATACATTTCATTATTTTTTATATAAATTTATTTTTTAACATAGAAAAAGAAGCCATCCACTGCTAAATTAACACCTTCAAACTCAGCTGGGCCTCACATAGAGCCATCGAAATCCTCAACATAGGAAGTTCATCCTTCAATCAACAAGGAAAGAGTCTTATTGATAACTTTAGCAACATTAGTGAGTGGGCACAAACGTACCCACTCATCAGTTCACTAAGATAGTGACAAGGAAACAACAAATATACCAAAGCATTCGGAAATAGAAGCATCTCAAAAAAATGTGGTTGTTGTCTCATCTACATCTGCTCCTAAAACCTAAAATGTCGTTGTCTCATCTACATCTGCTCCTAAAATCTCTTAAAATAAATAAACATTAAAAAAAAATCAATCATCAAATTTGAATCTAGAAAAAAAAATGTATCTTTATATACTATACTTGTAAAAATAAATAATATAATTTCTGATTATATATATATTATATATATTTTTAATTTATTAAATTCAATAAAAATATTCTTTCTAAATTTTCTATATATATATATACTTAATAAAAATAAATAATATAATTTTCTAATATATTATATATTATTAAATTCAATAAATATTTTCTCTTCCATTTTTCAATAAAATGTAGAGTGTGGAAAACCTCTTCTAGGCAACCGCCCATAAACGGGTTATACTAATAAATTTTTCTACTTATAAATTCAGATCCCTTAGACTATTTAAGTTTAATTTTACTAAACCTATTATTAAATTAAATATATTTTATTAAATACATCTTTAATCTTAAATTATGAAATAAATAAATAATAACCAAACGACACTTTTATTTATAAAAATAAATAAATAAATTTATCTTATCACATAGAATAAATTAAAATATTCACTATTCCACTTTATCTTACGAAGTTACCATTTTGGACGGTTTCAAAGAGAATATTGAGGATTTTGGATATTATTAAAACATTATTAAAGAATCTCGATTAGGAAATTATTAGCTTTTTTATTTATGATCGCTTCAATTAATGGAAAATTTATTTTATTTTTATTCTTTCCCACATTTTTCGTGCTGGGAGGGCATTAAGATTTTTAAATATTATTTAAAACTTTATTAAACCGTTTTGATTAGAAAATTATTATTTTTTAAGGATCAGTTAATTTAATAGTAAATGCATGAGTATTTGATCATATTTGGTGGCCTTGGCTTATGTTTTAATGATTAATATAATTTAGAACTTTACTCATATGTACGAGTTAAATGACTGTAAAAAACCTATAATATGATACTTATGAAAATGAAGTATTTAATAATATTGTTTTGTTACTTTGATTGGCAGTTAGTTGGTTAGTTTTATAATACTTATGAAAATAAAGTATTTAATAATATTGTTTTGTTATTTTGGTTTGTGGTTAGTTGGTTAGTTAGTAATAATAAAATATAATATTTTTATTTATTATGGTGGATTGGTAATTTATTAGAGTAATTTGGGCGAGACCCAAGATCAAACCTAATGGCTACCACTATAACACCAAGAATATATTCAACAATCCATAAGCCAAATGTACTAGGGATTTATGATGTAGCAAGAGCCAACACTCCATGAGGGTGGAGGAGCCTATTTCTTGAGACTTATCACAATGGGCCAAAGATGTCCCCCGTGAGATTTGAAAACGAGTAGAGGGGATAACATTTAATATCATAGATAATATGTATGAGTTGATATGGGTTTGACATGAAGAGATAAGGTACTATGTAAAGATTGTCCCTTGCCTAATGGGTTAGGAGTGTTTGTGATGAGGGAAGATTTTGGCATTTATGTCGATTGCCTAGGTGTCGCAAGTATATTCAGTTAGAAGTCTGTGATCAGTGGAATGAGTCCAAGTTCGGAGATTGAGGTTTGAACCAAAATTTGGGGTTCAGTTACTTTAGTCGACACTTGAGGTTTGGTCAAGGGTTGAGTTGGGCAAAATTTGTAAAAGGTTGTTTTGTCAACATCTTATTTATAATTTGGGTGTTAAGATGGTCGTCCACCCACATAATTTTGAGGCCTCTTACTTATGGAGCAATTTGCAATCAAACACAAGATAAATTGGTTAAGTAATAATTCCATAAACACTTAACTTAATAAAATGGGGTTAGGTGTAGTCCAATTTTAGTATGCCCTTGTTGTGCAAACCTTTGGGAAGGAAGACATTGGTGTTGCATAGCTAGAGAATGTCTAAGAGCCTGGGACATGATGAGTTCTCTATATTCATGCAAAGTGGTATCAAATCATAATGATAATAGGCTAGAACTATAAAGATCACCTTATCTTAGTTCAGAATGGAGAAGGGTGTTGCATGTAGAAAACCAAAGGGAAGTTCATACGTTTTGACAGGATGTGCAATCACAGACGTAGGTTAGATTATGATTTTTGTTCTCATTCATTTGATGCAATGTGTATGAGGATTGGTGCCTTGGGAAGAAAGCAAGGTGGGAACATGCACAT
Source organism: Pinus taeda (assembly GCA_000404065.3). Lineage (NCBI taxonomy): Eukaryota > Viridiplantae > Streptophyta > Pinopsida > Pinales > Pinaceae > Pinus > Pinus taeda. Next base: position 35,430 of record APFE031726581.1, on the reverse strand, counting down.
GTCTTGTTTTGTGGGTGTGAAGATCAACAAAAGGACAGTCCAAAGCCAGATTTCCCTGCTCCTGAGCCTCCAGCTCTCCTCTCTTTCCTTCAGTATTTGGGAACGCTTCATGATGAGGGAGGTATAATGATCTTTGCTTTCCTGTGATGGGAAGGTGCCATTTAAAGTATCCTCATGTTGGGCAATAGCCAACTCTGCCTCCCTCAGGGTGTTGTCATCAGACATGTGCTTCTGGTGTGCCCATATTTTGGAGATCCTCTTGAGTTCTGACAATTTCCTGATAAAACCTTCTGAGTGATCCTCATATTCCAATATAGGGTTGGATTTCCAGAAATTGGTGACCAATTGAATATAGGAAGGATCCTTGAGCCAAGAGGCGTTGAATTTGAAGGGGCTTTTAATCTTATGGTTTGAGTCGGCTAGTTCCAAATAAATTGGCTGATGATCAGAAATGCCTCCAGTACCAACCCATTGTCGAATACGAGGATGAGAGTTTAAGAAAGCTTCTTTGATGAGGAATCTATCCAGTCTCCTTGCAAGGATGTGGTCTCCACTGCGGTTGTTTGTCCAAGTATACTGTATCCTGGCAGAAGGAATGTCTACCCACTGATGTTCCTCGAGTAAGGTAGAAATGGTGTCTGTGAGGCCGTTTACTTGGGTCGAGTGGCCCCAAGATTCACTGTGTCCTAACGAAAAATTTAAATCCCCTCCAAGAATGATGTTGTCTACCCGTAGGAAGTCCAAGTCCAGAAGGGTTCTCCAAAAGTGTGCCCTATCCACACATGGACCATAAACATTCATAATACGAACTTCATACTCAATTGAGTGGGCATATATATCCATGCCTATAAATCCCCTACCTCCCCAAAAGTTCCTGAGCTCCATAGATTTGTTGTTAATACCAATAGAAGTACCCCCAGATCTCCCAGACACGTCCAGGGCTTGGAAAGTCCAATTCGGCAGCCAAGAATTAAGAGTAGAAATAAGAGTGTCAGCCGAACAAAGAGTTTCTTGTAAGAATATAATATCCAGTTGTGTTCAGGTGAACAATCTTCTGAGTGCTAGTTTTTTAGGAGGGTTAGCAAACCCTCTGCAATTGAAGGATAGGAACTTCATGGAGGATGAGGCTGAGGGCCATTCCTAGCTCTAAGGGCCCTGTCAATTGTTTGTTGTCGCCCGAGGGCAACTTCTTCATCTGATGTGTGTCTGGATTTAGTGAGATGAGAGGGGCGATCTCTGGAAGGTTTATGAAAGGCAGGGGTAATCTCAAAGTCCAGACCAACCACATCAAGTCCGCGATCCTTCGATCTGGAACAGAGGGAGTACCGAGGAGTAACAGAGGGGGAGGAGATGGTAAGGCAGGGAAGGGAAGATGATGAGAGAGATGGGATGCTAGGAGTAGTGATGGGAGGGGGAAGGGGAAGGGAGCAGGTGAAGGGAGGGGGGGGGGAGCAAAACTAATCGATCTAATTGAGGAGACCGAAAATGATAAAGAAGGAGGATATGGACAAATGAGAGAGTGGGATGCAAGTGATGTAGATATACCAGATACAGGAGAAGAGAGAGAGGAGGGTGTAGATAACTTACCCAACAGCGAGGTGTTCTCCTTTGCAGGGCTGGTGCACGCTGGAGGGCGAGCCATTGAAGGGTTTGTAACCGTGTGACCCTTATCAGTGCCTACTGTCTGTGGAGTTCCTCGGCTATCCTCTGCATCCTTGTCGATCTTTTCTAGCTCAGTATCAATATCATGTTGAGGGTTTTCTCTGGGTTGCTCTGTCCCCAATCCCTGTTCTATACCCCTGGTCTTATGCAAGAGTGGGCAATCCCTGAATAAGTGCCCAACTTTATGGCATCTGCAACAGTGGTAAGGTATGCCTTCATAATCAATGATCTACTTGCGAGATGTGTCCCTCCACTCTATGGTGATATACTCCTGTAAGTTGCCCCGAGTATCAAGATTGATTAGAATCCGAGTTTATGCTATCATGCCCGTGAATTGATAGGACTTATCGTAATCCATGTAGGAGACTATAGCATTACCAATATGCCTGAAGATATCCTCAGATCAATATTGCAAAGGGAGACTCAGGAGTCGAATCCATACTGGTCCAATTCCAATTTACTCCGTCTCTGGATCAAAAAGGGGAGTCCATCGCTTCAGAAGAACCGGGGCGTGTTCAAAATGCCAGTAGGAGGACAATACCCAGTTGGTATGATTAGCACGAGCGAATCTTAGTGTGAACCATCCCCTCACAAAAGTTTGCACGAAGGGGATGTCCCCCAGATGGTGACCCCAAACCTCGAATGCCCAAGATTTCACACGGGCAATCGTGTAATTTCGTCCTCTGATGCGCCCGACCAAGACTCTGTCAGCAAAATCCATAGTCTCCCCCCATTGTATGTCCTCTTCAAGTCTGAGGAAGATGTTGTCCGCCTTTGATTTGTAACACTTGTACTTCTTCTTAGAACCTTGAAATGGAGGTTGTTGATGAAACCAACTTGGAAGAGGGCCAGAAACCGCAGGGGGAGGGTTAGGGTTACTCAAGGAAGGGTATGGGTAATCAACAGAAGTAGGAATAGAACCGGCGAGTGGCGGGACGGTAGTAAAGCTACCAGATGGTGGAGCAGATGAGATCTGAGGGGGAAAATCGGAAGATTCGATGGTCATTGATGGTTGGATAAGCTGTCGGATCGGCATTGCAGGGGCAAGGGTGTCCAAACCAGGGTTAGGGTTTAGACAATCTAAAATGAAACCGAGGGTAGCCGGGGAATGAGGGGGTGTAGAAAGCGATGGCTAAGTAGGCGGGTCATCCAAGAGGACCACTGACTGTGACCGTGACGGTTCTGAAAATGAAAATGAAGGATAACTACTAAAGGAGCCAGTGTTAAACTAATCAAATACATTATTAGATGAAGAAAATACATTGAGATGTTTCCTTCTTTCCTAGTTTTTTAGACGATTCTATCTTTTCTACTCTTAGATGTTTCCAAGGAAAGGAGTGCGCTTTTTCTTGGTTTCCCAATCAGTTAGAAGTTTATGATTTGTGTGATTGTCTTCGTTGCCCACTCTCACTCTAAAGCTCACAACTTGCGCCCCCCACATGACACATCCTCCACACCAAGTGGCATTCACTCCCCCTCCTGCACGTCAACTGCCTTCATACGGGACCTCTCTACTCTCACGCCCCATTATTAATTTCATCATCCCCATGTTCATTCCTTTATCTAGCTTGCACTCTCCTTCCAACATTCTCCTCAGCGCTCTTCCCGACTTCGTGTTTGCAATTCTTCTCTGTGTGACCATGAATCATGATAGGGGGAGAGGTTGGCACCTTGGCAAAGGGAGAGGTCGGGGGTGCCCCCCAACCACTTTCGATGATAACACCATCCCACCATTTTTAACAACGGAATTCCCAACTCCATACGTAGGGAGGTTATGGCTATGGAAGAAGTTGAACTACGCAGGGGTTTCCCGACACTTTGGGCACCCAAGAACCTCCTCGCGGGCCAGTTGAAGGAACGTTCTCAAGAGAGAATGAAAGCAGCTAGTTGGATATCTGAACTCTCCACTCACCAAAGTCATGGTGTCTCCCCTCTCAGGAAACTTGCTAGAGACCTTCATTTGGAATTCCCACACAACATTCCCTGCTCCTCTTCACCATCTCCTTCCCCCTCTAACTCTTTGTCGGTTGGCTCCTCCTCCCCTCCCTTTCCTTGCGCTCCTGTGGCTCATCCCCTTCCTTCCCAGGCTCACGTCCCCTCGATGGTTGATGCGCCCTCGTCTCCTCCTCGCCCCAACCCTTGGAGCTTCTACATTTTAGAGGAGCACTCGGCAAACATAGGCAACATATAGGCTGATGGCACTGCTTAGGTGCAATGTGGTTCCAGCATGGCCATGATGCAGTTTCAATGTGGCAGAATTTAGCTCTTGATGACATGGAAACTTTTAGGTCGTTTTTTCCACTACATTTTGGTCTCTTTGCAGGTCACTTCAATTCCATCTCTTTGAAGGCAAACAACTCAGAGCCCCATGGCTCTTTGGCTCGATTATGCACTATTGTCTAGCACATTGTGCATCATTTTGTTATTTCATGCAACAATTATGTATTTTATATTCCGAGAAGCATGATTTGGATCAACAATTGTCTTGTAATGCGAATTATAAATTGCAAGGCCATGGTTTCTCCTTCCTGGGGTAGAGTCCTTCCGATCCCTATCTATGGTTTCCTCGTTTAGAGGAAGAGAATGCACGCTTGACTATAATTTTTGTAACTTCTCGCTGGTTAATATAATGTGAATACATTTGCTTATAAAATAATAATAATAATAATAATAATAATAAAGTTATAATTTAATTATTTTTTATATTTTAGAAATGTGAGATGTATCATGAAATGTTTTGACGTTGATGTTTAATTGATATTTACCAACCATTTATTTATATGGTTGTACTAGTTATATCATTACTACATTAAAAGAAGAAAGAAAGTCTATATTTTCACAAATCAACATCTTCAATACAAAAATAAATAAAATAATCCTAAAATCAACATCAAACTACTATTTTTACCTTTTATTTTATTATATTGCAATGTTCAAAACCCTTAATCTTCCATGGTAGAAGTCACAAAGCCCAGGTGAGACATCTCGACTGGCGATGGTTGTGTAAGTGAGGACTTTGGTCCCCTGAGGTTCTAGGTTCAAATCATCCCTGGGTAATGTACTACTAGCCTACAAAAAAAAAAAAGAGAATTCACGAAATACAACATACACCAAATATTTCTATAAATAACGCCCAACATAATAGTCCTAATTTGTATCACAATAGCCATAAAAAGTTGTAAAACTAAATTCACCAAAACATTATATGGATTTTAAATAAAATAAATTAATTTAGTTTTTGCAATTCTTTCATTGCATCATACTTAAGTTCCTATACCAAACTTAACTTCTTTATAACTAAAAGGTGAAACTACACCAAATTTAACTTCTTTACACCCAAAAAGGTCGGACCAACCACTTTATGGATCCCTTTGTTTAATGTTTTTTTTTTGGTCAATCAAACTTCCTTCATTAATTCATCAAAACAATACATGAAATTTTCAATGGACTCCCAACTCTCTCAGTCTCACTCCAACCAGATTTGTTGGCCAGGAGAGATAGACAAAAATTAGAACCAAAATGTCGAAAAATACAACATCGTCGTGGCCGAGATACACCTAAACACCCAAAGACATTGAGAATACATACTTGACGAGTTAGCATTAAAATGGGGTTGAACTGGGGGCCACCAAACTTGACGAGGATCATGAGGGCCTGGCCCCTCGTGTGCATGAAACTCCATATGTTCCATCCACCCCTCCAACTGATATAGCCTTGTTGTGATGTGACAATGGCCTCTACAAATGAAGTATAACCTGTCAAGCATAACCCACTGGTTGTGCTAAAGATTGTTCATGAAGGCTATAATTTTGTTCCTGTCATCGTGTTGTTGTCGTTGCTTCTTAGCCAAGCTCCCTGCTACACCATGAATTTGATGGGCAATGGACTCCAACGAGGGTGGCTCTTACACTAGGTCAGGAGCAGGGATGTTTTCCCTCGTCAACACTCCATCCAAAATCACCTTCGTACCCCCTTCCTCGCCGACTCCCTCCCTTCTTTCTCGGCCTGCCCCTTTTCCACGTGGGGCCCATCCATGTTTGGCATGCCCGCATTGCCAGAGCATGACTCCACCGATGACCCTAACACACAATTCAAACCACCTCCTTCCCACACGAACCCCCCTTGAAGATCGTATGGATTCCCTTTGATTGAGAGATGGTGGCCAAACTTGTTCCAGGTAAGGCTCCACCCAACACCACTAGCACTTGAAAATTTCTAGAGCCAACACCGTAGAAGGAATGGGACCAAAATTGTCCCACCCACTTGGAAATATTTTGAGCAACTTCTCCCACCTACTCCAGAAAATTACCGCCAATGCTAGACATCAGGTGTAGAATGTGGACTCCCTCCCACAATTCACTATACTTCTCAGACAACCAGAAAATAGGGATGATAGAACATGATCCTCTATGTACATAACCCCAAGAAATGAAATTGGCATCATTGCCACTTACCCAAATTGCAACAACACTTGAGCCAGGTTAGAATGATTTCACCACCACGCCCTATTATGATCCTTAGTTCCACTCTGCATCTAGCCACCCTCTCTCATTAGGGTCCCAAACCCACACATTCCATCGCCTACCAAAGACCCACTCTCCTTCACTCCCATGTGCATAAATCATCATGTAATAAATGTACCAGAGAATGAGCATGCATAGGTGACGCTCCTATGCATACTCGACATTCAAATTGCCACCTTCAACTCCCATTACCTGCCATAACCACTGCTGAAAACCCTACTACGCGTCCCATATAACCCTCCTCAACTTCTCGAAAGGCTTAGGCACCAGGTTGCTCGCACACCACTTGTCATAAACACTCATCATTCCTTGTCCGATTTCTTTTGGGATGGCGTACCTCGCCGCCTCCTAAATTTATTATTCTTCTCTCTCACCTCCATCGGGGTAAAATTTTCTAATGTTGTTTTGCAAGTTTATATCAGATTAAATTTTGTAACAACATTTTCGATATTTAGGTGGGTGCCTTTCCTGTACATGTTTGTATATATTAGTGTAGTTGTGTGTGTGTGTGTTAGATCTTAATTTTAGGTTTAGAATTTAAATGAAGCATAAATGTAAAGTTTTCCAAAATATTGATATTAAGATGGTTTTGTTTTATCTTTTTCAAATGTAGTAAATATTAACAAATTTAGTTGTCAATTGATAGTAAGGACATAGATTATTGGTTGCTATATGTGAATGTGAGTTGACTCCTCAATGTTATTTAAGGAAAGTCATGTATCACTTGAAATGATCCACAAGTAGTATGTATATGGGAAGACTTTCACATAGAGTAGTCTAATGATGCCACAATTTTCCCTCAAAAAATAATGGAAATTCCAACAAGATTTTGACAAAATTCGACTGAATTTTTTAGAAATATGGATTGAAGCAATTAAGCTTCAGGATTTTGGGTTCCCCAGGGGTCCTTAATGATGTTGAATCCATTTCCATCATTAAAAAAAGTGATTCAAATACTCCAACAATCAGATCTTTTGATTTTTTTCTCGCCAGATTCTGGCGAGAAATTTGTCGCCCGGGAAAAATTGTGGGCTCCGTAGACAATAACCTTTCATTTTGGCCAAATACCTCTAGGTGTAGAGCCATTAAATTATTTTCTTAAGTTTAAGGAAGATGAAATGTTAGTCGATTTGGTGATATCTCAAGTTACCTTTAATAAAATCATGTGCTTTCTAATAACATCTAACATTCTCATATTGAAAAATTGATCCTCAACCTCGAATAAATCACTCCAACATGTTACCAATTCCCTATGGATAAATTTTATATTATCATCTATTATATTATATATATATATATATATATATATATATATATAATTTAAAATTTTTCTCATGAAACTCTCAAGTCTCAATGTTGTATTACATCTTATAATACTAGAAATACATTAAACTATTCATAATAAAACAATAAAAAATTTCAAAAAATAAGAATAAAAATAAAACATTAAATATATCACATGTTAAAAAGGAAAATTACGTAGGTCTGGAGTATGCCTTAAAATTGTTTTTGTTTGGCTAAGAGCTCATCTTTCTCGTACGTAAGAAAACAAGTTAACAACCCAAGACCTAGAGACATCTAGTAGGAGCGAAACCTGTCTCCTCTGTCCCCTTAGAAACCACCAATGAGAAATTCTAGGTGACGTAGTTCTCCTTGAATAATAGTGATGAGTCAACTTGCACTTGTGAATAACAACTCGGGATGACATCCCCATATTTGGTTTGACAACTAACTTATAACTTATAGAGGAAAAAAAAAATGATATATTTAACATTACCTACATACACATAATGATAAATTTCGTCAACTTAAAACTAAAAAGACCCTAGTCCATCAACTAAGTGAGAGGATAACAATTAACCACCTTCATCTTAAAAATAACCCCATCCGAAAAAATAATTTTTAAATATTAAAATAAATTAATAAACTATTTAAAACTAAAATTTAATAAATATATATTATTTTATAAATAATTATATAATTTCATATTGCTATATAAATTAATAAATATATATTATTTTTATAAATAATTATAATAATTTTCATATTGCATATATATTTAATTTAGGCGTTAAACTGCTTTTATCTTTCTTTATTTTAATAAATGCAAAAGTATTAATCTAATATACTTCTAATAATATATGGGAAAAACTGGTTACATACTAATCATGTATAATAAAAGGGGGAAAAACTGGTTACACCCTAATCATGTAAAGGGTAACTGTCAATTGTATAATAAAAGGACAAGTGTCATTTGAAGGTCGCCTCGCTCCCTGGTATGTTTTTTTTTGATGTCTCAAAAAAAAATATAAAACAAAATTATAGTAAAATTAAGTTTAAAAATGATTATTAAAAATTAAAAATTTAATTATTTATAATTTGGGTATTTTTTAAATGGTTTTATATTTCTTTTTGTGAGAATATATATCGTGATGTTAATTTGGAACTTAGATTCATTATAATATATTCTATAATTTAATATGAGACTCTAAGTGATTATAATATACAAAATTGTTTTGAGTGAGATTTTTTGAAGTTTTTTTGGTGGGTTTTTCTGGTTTAATTTCTCTAAAATCTTGCACGAATTTATTGAAATCACAAGTTTGATGGGTAACCCTTGCATAATTGAAGTGCCCTAGGGGTATTTTAAGTGCTAAATCTATATGTACGGTGAAAAGACCAGTTTAAGTAACACAAATAAAGAAAATCACACTGAAGACAATTCCATAATATATTCCATAACTTATATGATATGTAGTTCAATTGAAACTAAGTGGAAATATATCAATCAATCTTTTTAATCACTCCATCCATCATTTCTCCAACTCTTTTAATTAAATTTAATTAATTTTTAATAATTTATAATTTATATATTATAATTTTTAATATATTAAAATTTGTATTCTTATAATATAAGAAATTTGATTTTTCTATTTATAATTAAATAATAATTTAAAAAATTAATTTAAAATATTGATATAAAATCAAGTGCAGTTATTAGTATATATTTTTAACGATAATGATGATGATTAACCTCCACTAACACAAATATGATCTATTGGACCTCAAGAAGGAAACGTTAATTGATATTATTTAAGATTTTATTTTTGTGATAAAAAATGAGGGAAATAAGCGTTCTTCCTTACTGAACAAGTCAACAAGGTTGGCAGTGGGGCAAATGTTATCGAAAAGAGAACGAATGTGAGTAAGGGTCGGACAATCCAAGAGAAAGTGTTTTTCTTTCGTCCCAAGGAACCTTGGGAATAGACCAACGCCCAGTGTCACTCCAGATCTCATGAGAATTACTTCTAATCCTTGCAATATTCATTTGATTCTTAGCACTAGTTAATACATATTGGTAATTCTGGTTAGCAAGTGTGGGGTTGATTACCTCCTTATAGTATCTTAACTTTCTTTTCCCCTCTAGCTCCTTATCGCTCCACAACTTATACTTAAATTTGGAAGTAATGATGTTCTTAATATCATCCTTATTCCCCAAGAGGATCTCTTCCCTTATCTCCCAATGGTTGAGCCAGGACTTGACATTTTAATGCCACCCTTACTTGAGCCAAAGGTGGTTTGACTAGAGTTAGAAGCAATTTTTGGGAGCCTCTTGGCTTTCATGTTGTACAATTTCTTCGTGTACATTAGGTACCTAAACATAGTCATGCATTCAATGGAGGAAAAACTAGCTTTAATCAAGAGAATAGGGTAGGAAGTATTACCTTTAATCTTGAGGTTGTAGGTTATGAATTGCTTTTGGATCATTTCAATCTTTATCCAAGAATCTCTAGATAGACTACAACCCTACACCTCGCATCCATATAAAATAATAGGGTTGACGAAGGTCTCGAAGAATAACTTTTATTTACTCCAAACCCAAAGATCAATTGTCTTACAATTGTTTTCAAGCTCATAGTAAGCTTTCCAACCTCCTAAAATCTTTTTCTCAATGCTATAGTTCCAGTTGAGTTGATGGTGAATGTCAATACCTAAATATTTGTAAGAAGAAACATTCTCTAAGTAATTGTCATAAGTGATCTTTTTGGATTTAATAATCATAACTTTATTCTTATCAGTATTAATAGTCATATCCATCTTGATATAGTAGTCACGAAGGGTTTTAAGTTGCTTGTCAAGATCGTTGGGGCTCCTGGCAAGAAGGAAAATATCATCAACATAAAGGAGAAGAGTAATGACTATACAACCAAGCTTCGCTCCTTCACAACCAACAAATTCTAAGCATTCCTCAAGCTTGTCAATGTAATTGCCAAAAAGGGTAGGGGATATGGGACACCCTTTGCTTAACACCGATGTTGCATTTAATTTCAGTAGACCAAACCTTGATGGTCTTAAGCTTGGCAATAACATTCTAGTATAATCTAATAACAACGATCCTTAACTCGGGAGGAACCATTACTTCATTGATCCCTTTCCATAACTTCCCTCGAGGAACAGTGTCGAAGGCTTTTCTAAAGTCAACAAAACAACAAAAGGGATTAGTGTTACTATTACAACTATTATTGGCAATGGTCCTAAGTGTGACAAGGTGGTCAATCGTAGAGTAGTGCCTTCTAAAACCAACTTACCCAATGACTCTTTTACCATGGGTTTCAAGCCAAGCACTAATCTTATTTTCCAGAATAAGCCCATATAGCTTGGCTAAAATGTGGCTAATCGTGATAGTCCTATAGTTAGATTAACCATTTTTATCCCCACTTTTAAAGATAGCCACGATAAGGCTCTTTGTCCACAACTTAGGAAAACCATGTTTAACCTCCAAGTTAAGGAGATTGTGCAAGTGTGGGGTGAGGATGGACCTTCCAATTTTGAGAATTTCAGCTTGGTATCCTTCAATATCCATAGCTTTCCCATTAGTGAGCTTCTTAATCCCAGACTCCACGTCTTCCAAAGAAAAGGTATCTCCCTCTATATGAGTGTTTCTGATGTTGCCCATGGTGCCCGAGGAGTCATAGAGGTTCATAAGATAGACATCCCATTCCTTTAAGGGGATCAAATTGTTCTCTTTTGATTTATAGATAATAATGCTTCTCCAAAACTTTCTAGGCTCAACTTTAGAGAGGTTAAGGAGAAGATATTGTTTCTTGTTTATACAGTCTATTTTTTTCCTTTTGATAAGAGCTTTGTACACCTTGATTTTCTCATCCTTGATAGTTTCATTGAGAGCATCTCTAATTGCTTTCCTGGCATATTTACAATCATTGTCATACCAGGGGTTGAAATTCCTATTGTTCTTGTTATATGATTCCTCCTTATAGAAGTTGTTAATGTTAGTGGAGAGGATAGTAGTAAAATTATGGTAGATGTGATCAATGTTGTCATTATATGTTAAGGAACCTAGTTCTCTTGTTAAAACATCTAAGAAGAGATATGTTTTACTTTTGTCAAAATGCATGTGTCTTTGACTCTCGCCATTCTTATGCATGTGGTTGGTGTACATATCAAGGTTAAGGGTTAAGGAGAGAGGTCTATGGTCAGAGTCAAGCTCATGGTCATTTAAGAGATCAAAATTAACTATACGGTGGAGAACCTGGGTATCGGATATTGCATAGTCCACAACACTGCTACCACGCCCATGAATACAAGTCATTTGACTAGAGGAAGACCACTTATTGATCCCATTACAAATAATCAGGGCTTGGGAACTGCAAAGCTTCGTTAGCTCAATGCCGAAAAGGTTCTCGGTGGTGTCTTCAGAGTTTCTTTGGAATTTACTAATTAGAACATAATCCTCATCAAGCCATAAGGGGACAGGGTTAGAGTTATTACTTAATAGAGTGGCTTGGTTAGTGGTAGTCTGAGCATTAAAATCCCCAAGCATGAGGATGTTTCCTTCATTCCTTAGGTTGTGGATATCACACTCTAAGTTAATGAAGGGACAATTCTTATCTAGGTTGTTCTTCTTATAAGAAGACTTGATGAGAGCAAAGTAACAAGTTGCAAGGAAAATTTTGTTGGAATTAGAGTCAGAGATTTCGATCCAAATGTATTGATTAAGGGGGTCAATCTTATGAAGCCACATGTGGGAAGTAATGTTATTTTTGATATAACAAGCTATAACATCTACCCCACAGCATGAGGATCTCTTGTTTCAGGTAGACCAAAGAATGAATTCATCAATGCGGGGAACCCTACATTCGTCATGCTCCCAAGTTTCGACTAAGAGAATAATATTAGTATCGCTCGGGATCCAACTTAACATAGGACCTTTGTGCCATGGAAAAACACGACAGTTCCGAAAGAGGATCCAAAATGTTCTTAATTCCTATTTATCACTTTTATTTTGGACTCTATCTCTAATAATATAGTTTCTATTTCTAATGATTGCCCATTTGCCTTCCTTTCTAACCTCTTTTACCTTTTGAACCTCTTTCCTTATTTCAACTTGGTCTTTTGAGTTAAGATCCTCATTTATAAAGATTTGTGACCCTTTAGACTGAGAGATTTACAGAGTATATCTAATTTGTGGTCATTGCAACTTATCTTAAAACGGATTAGTCGATGCTTATGCTCAATAATCTTGCCCACCCTTAATGCTTCTATTAGATAAGTTGTTTGAATTTGTGAGTGAGTTTTCTGTTGTTCTTTTACTATAGCTAATATGTCCTCATCTTCTTGCTCTTTTATACCAACAATGATAAGGTTTAGGGCTCTTTTGTGTCGTTCATGATCCAATTTGATTAATTTGTTCATTTCTTCTTTTATGTGTTTGATATCAAGTTGATTCATTGCCTGAGTTATCATCTTGTTTTATTTTTACAGCTTTAATTTTATCTCTCGAGGTGCAATTTTCTTGGACCATTAAGTGTTTTTCGTATTCTAAATCTTGCATCCTATATTTCATTTTTTGAATTTCAATCTAGAAAGTTGTAATTTTATCTTCTAATGGTTTATAGTTATTGCTAAACATTATGGATAATTCAACTTTATGTTTTGTAAACATTGTGGACAATGCCTATCTATACTGCGTTTTTCTTTCTTCCTTTTATTGTTCTAAAGACTCAATCTGATGATGAACCACACGTTGGTTCAAAAAGCTTCAACATTTATACGGAATTGGAAACTTTGGTTAAATATAATTTAATAAAATAAAAGAGTAATTTAATAAAATAAAAGACAGAAGAACCCGTGCACCTGAAATGGTTGAAGAGGCCAGTTGCCTTGCACAGAGCAAAGCCGTAGAAAGACTCCCTCCAGGATCCAAGAAAAACTCGAACAAAGATACAAAAGCGAACCGAGTATAAGTGATCCTCAACAGGAGGCGAACCGCAGAACCACCGAGAGATTGATAAAATCACCGAAGAAACAAAGATACAAAGGCGAACCGATTATAAGTCATTCTCAACAGAAGGCGAACCCCAGAACCACCGAGAGATTGATAAAATCACTGAGGCAACACACATAGAGCACTTATCCTCAGCAAAAGGCGAACTGTTTATAAGCGAGTCGCAGATCCACCCACCAAGAGATTGAAGTCGATGTTTCAGGTCTCCCCAAGAAGCACAATGCATATGTCTACAATAAAATTCGTGGAGTGCCCTCAACCCTCCCGTGCCGCCAAGATTTCACCACAGACGGGGTTAACGCAGGTCCAATCAGAGTTCACTCGAAGACCGCAGAGTTCACCTGAAGACCGCATAGTTCAGCCGAAGACCGCAGAGTGTTGACAGTCGATTTAATTACAATATTTTAATATTAAATTTGTTTTTTCTCCCCGTGTATACCCAAAGATCGCAGAGTTCAGACCGCAAAGTTCAAATACCTGAAGACCACTGAGTTCAGACCGCCGAGATACGTTAAATCTCAATTTCAGACCGCAGAGTTCAAATACGCAAACACCGTAGAGTTCAAACCCTATAAACCTTCTAATGTGGATTTTTTTTTAACATATTTTTTAATTAATTATCATTTTTTATTTTAATTAATAAAATTAATCAAAATAATATGCTATATAAAGCACTGTGAATTTTCTGGTATTCATTTTTGGCTTTTTAAATTCTATGATCTTTAATTTTCTTGATTTTTTTTTCACGGCAATGGCTTGGATTAGCGGCACTCTGCGTCAATGCCGCACTGCAAATGAAGCCTCGCACTGTTCACCACTGTTCAAAAGACTGCGCACTCGCCAAAACCTTCCCGGGCGAACCTTATCAACTGGATAGAGTCACCTCTTATGTATTCCGTGCAACAAAAAGGTTAAGGACAACGCATTGAAAGGGTCGCTCTCTGCCATCATTCAGTTCCCGAAACCTTAATTGCAGGTGCTCTCCTAAATTCGCCCTTTGCCACCACTCAGTTCCCAAAAAGGAGCTCTGCTAACCTGGCCCTCTGCCAGAATTCGGTTTCGGAAACCACAATGGCAGGAGCTCTGCTAACCGCCGCGATATTAGATGACTGCACCTTTTCAGACGTTGTATACGGGGACCACAATTTTGCGTTGGAATCCAGTTATTTAAAAATAAAATCTAATAATAAGAATGTCTAAATAAGATACCCAAAATCCCCAAATTTTTAATAAATAGCGTAGTCTCTTGTAACGTTCTACGTTTTTGCACGTTTTTGCCTTTGGTATATTTCCGCGGGAATATTTTTATATTATATTCTTTGATCGTAATTTTATATTAGTTTCGTTAAAATCCTATAAAAAATTGTTAGAATCATAGATGGTATTTTAAACTTTGAATATGTTTATATATTCAACTATGCATTTCAAGAATACTTAGACGCCTCCTTCCATAATGCTACACAAATCGGTCAAGAACAAACCTTCCGAGGTCTATATAAATGATACTCACAACACATTCTCTCAAGCTCAATATCTCTCTTTGATCACTGGAATTTTTTCCAATATTTGATACCAAAGCTAATGGTCTGTTCATAAGGAAGGCCAGACTTTAATTTTCAGGTTGGTTACCTATTTGAAAAAGAACAAGCAATACAACAAACACCAATGCAAATTAGAAGTCTCAAAGTACACCAGAACCATGGTTGTAGCTAGCTTGACTTTCTTCTTTGTCTAAAACAGACCTAGTTGTAAAATTTAACAGCATGGAATTCCATCAGGAAGCTGCAAATGGGAATTCCATTATTGAACAAGATCATTTAGCATTCTGGAAGAAGATGAAGTCAAACATACCATATGAACTGCTAATCACAGGACTCTTACTTGTAGCATTTTGAGCATTAATGATCAAATGACTCACATCAGCAGTGCCAAAACACCAAAAGAAAAATGGAGCACACGCGTGTGAAAATAAAGTTGTAACTGTGAGATTTGTCTGAGGGAACTTCACCAAATAAAGTGGAGGCTCCTAATATGTAGCCAAACACAACAATCAATTGAAATTCAAGCTGTTTAACATTTATGAATATCAAGCTGTCATCCTAAGATATAGCTGAGGAAGTTTTCACAAATA
>APFE031726581.1:0-18028 GCA_000404065.3 Pinus taeda | reverse complement strand
ATTAATTAGTGTTATATGACATATGACTCATGATTTGTAAGGCTAGGAAGTATGTATTGCATATAGCATGGTCCTTGTTTTTTGTTGATTTTTTTTTTTGTTCTTCAACAATTGTCAAAGAAGTGTTAATTAGTGTTATATGTTATCGATTGCCTTACATAGTGTTATATGTTATCTATTGCCTTACGGCGTTTTCTTTGCAACGTTTGGTGCAAATGCTAGTATTTTTTTTTTAACAAGATCGGTTACTTATATATTATAAAAACTTCGAGGACCATGTCCAATTACATATGGGAGGGAAAACAGTGAGGAGGGGATTCCAAATGGGTGCGCAGACCCTTGGTCCTTGTTGATGAAAATGCGGAGAGTAGTTTGAAAGAGATAACGGCTATATTGCCGGACAAAAGAGCCTACTAAAAGACAAAATTTACAATGCATATATCCTAAGGCTACTGTTGGTTAACTGAGTCATCAGGCTGAGCTTCTTTCCTTGCGCCGGCCCTTGTTGAGGCTTCTGCTTGCATGCTCTGAGTTAAAGTCTTGATGTGAGAGATTGCTTCCTCCATATGGTTGCATTTCTCCTTGAGAGCCTCAATCTCTGCTTTCTGCTTCTCCAATTTCTTCCTTTTGGACCTGCTATCCGCTTGAAAATCCTCCTTGAGTTCATTGAAGTGTTTTATGAATCTGGCAATCATAAAACAGTGGGCTTTGCACAGGGTGCATTCGCTGTTAGTTATGACTTTCTCCAGAGGATTTGTCGCTGGCTCGCGAGCTTCCTGCTGATCAGCGATTTCCGGGTCTTGAAGGATTGTGGCTTGGCCGAGCTGATGCTGAAAGGAGAGACAGAGGGCGTAGAAGGCAGAGGGGAATAGAAGATACTGAAAGGGGGAGAGCAGGGCAATATTACTGCTCGGAGGAGGGACAGAGAAGGCCACAAAACTGATGGTTGCCTGGGGGAGGAGGAAGACTGACGAGAGGGATCGCTGAGGCAAGAGAACAAGAAACTGATTAGCACTTAAAATAAACCAGAGAACGAAAACACCAGAGTTTACCACGACAGGAGGGCGGCCTCCACTCTCTGGCTGACTTGAGGCGGCCTTAGAAGCAGTTCTGCTCCGGATGAAGACTGAATTGAAACGCTTCGCTGCACTGATCAACTTGTGAGGAGAGAGTGGGGAGCTGCTGCTTTTAAAGGGGAAGGAGGAGCTAGACAGAGGCTTCGGGCAGAGGAGATTCAGGGTGATGAAATGACTGAGGGGCTTATCAAAGATTTTATTGTAGGTAAGGGAGATTTCGATGCGAAATCTGCCTAGCTGGAGCATGAGAGTGGCGGCGAGAATCTTGTGAAGCCTGGGATCGTACCTGGTCGAGTTGACATAGGTAGTGTCATTTGCGTGGTTCAAAGAATTGAAGATCTCAAAGGCGCAGTCGATGAGATTTGCCAAGTGATTAGTGAGCTTAGGGACGGGCACATATCGGGAGGAATGATTGCTGATGTGTCCCAGGTTCAGTGAATTAGGGGTGGGGTGGGACAAGCTAAGCGATTGGTTTGTCATAAGTATTTTCGCTCTCTCTAACTTGGCCAGTTGACCTGTCGGTTGCACTGTTAGCTTGACAATCCGCTTCGGTGTTGTTGGCTCTCAAAACATGTTTAAAGGTGGCTCCCCTCATGTCGCTAATGTTGTCCATGATCCGGGTCTTAAGATTATTGAGAGTGATTTGCTTAAATTCGCCCCCAGTTACCATGGTTGCTATAAGAATAGCTGAGTCTCCTATAATGATTGGGTTTTGAATGTTTAGTCTCTTCAGAATTGAGGTGCCTAATAAGAGGCTGTAAGCCTCGGCCTTATTGTTGGTCATGTTTCCCAGGCCCCATTCATAAGTGACCATGACTTTGCCATGTTGATCCTTTATAACTCCCCCTGCCCCAGCTTTCCCCGGGTTATTTTTGGAAGCTCCGTCGAATTGGAGAGTAGGCCTTTTTTGTTCTAAGATCCATTGAATGACTTCCTCTTTGTTACCCCTGAGCTTCCACTCGCTCCTTTTCTGGTGTACTTTGAAGGTAGTATGGTTTCTTTTGTCCAAGCTGAGGCTGAATTTGCTAAACCATTCGGACTCAATTTTGTGCCAGCTTTCTTGGTCTGGTTGGGACATGCCATTGGCACTTATAGTCTCTGAGATGAGCGCTGTTGTTTTTGCCAAAGTGCTGGATATGCTGGGCTTCTGGTTGTTGAATATGCATTTGTTTCGGGCGATCCAGATTTGCCAACAGAGAGTTGAGGGAATGCTATTCCACAGACGGATGATAAAATTCTTATTTTTCCTGGGGTAAGGGTAGCATTTTTCCCAATTATTTTTGAAGAGAAGTGATCTGGTCGAAAGTTTCTCTTCTACTAAGGGGGTTGATGATGAGCTTCCAGCAGCTTTGAGCAAAGGGGCATTCCAGGAAGAGGTGGTGATTGCTTTCTTCCTCGGCTCGACAAAGACAACAAATTGAGGGACCAAGGATGCCTCTTTTTTTGAGGTTTTCGGCCGTAAAGATCTTACCTTTGAGGAGAGTCCAATTGAAGAACTTTATTTTTGGGAGACATTCTGATTTCCAAACCACTTTGTGAAGGGCCCAATTGTTAGTAGCCATGGCGTTCTGGAGAAGCTTGTAGCCGTCTTTGACTGTGTAATTCCCTCCATTGGGGTCCCAAACAAATCTGTCCTCTGTCAATTTGTTTGTAGGGGCTGAACCTGAAAGGGATATCTTGAGCTCAGTCCACAGGTCCCTGAGGTCGATTGGAGGGGAGAGGCGCTTCCAGTCCTGCCAACTGTTGTGATCCCAGAGGGAGATGTCGTATAAGGAGTTCAAGTTTTTTGCTTCCATCCATGTTTGGAGAGGTCTGAGGTTTTGAGTTAAGTTCCTTGGCCTTGATCCCACGATTCTATCCGCCCAGATGTTTATCTCTCTTCCACTGCCCGGCACTCTGGAAGCATGATTTCTAAATTGAGGGAGGACTTTTTTAATGAGCTTCCAAACTGGAGTGCACTGCCTGTCCACAATTGTTTCTGAGAGGATGTTAGAGTTGGGGCCATTCAAATATTTCCTTTTGATGATCTCTGCCCACCATGAACCTTTCCCATTGAGAATTCTCCAAATTAGTTTGAACCCCATAGCCATGTTGGAGAGACTTGGGATTTTTATTCCTAAGCCTCCTTTTTCGAACGGGAGGGTGACTTGATCCCAATTGACAAGACTGAATTTTTTGGAGTCCTGCCTTCCTCCCTGCCATAAGAAGCTTCTTATGATTATTTCCATATGTTTGTGAGTGCTTGCCGGAGCTAGGGTGACTGCGCACTGATATATGGGGAGAACAGAGAGGATGGCCTTGATGAGAGTAGTTCTACCAGCCAGATTGAGCCAAGACATTCCCCAGCTTTGAAGTTTTCCTCGCAATTTTTCTATGTGCTTTTACCCAGATTTCTGACTTAACAGTTTCTTTTGCTAGAGGCAGACCCAAGTACATGAAGTGACTCCATTTTCTTTGAACTGGAATGTCAAGGATCATGGAAATTCTTTGCATGATTTGCACTGGGACATTCCAAGTGTATATCTTGCATTTTTTGTTGTTTAATTTTCCTCCCGATGTTGTTAGGAAGGTGTCTAGCGTTTTCTTGAATCTTTTTGCCATCAAGCTAGAGGCTCCCCCTATTAGGAGTGTGTCATCTGCGAAAAGCGAATGATTGATTCCTTTGGTCCCTCTTTCTATACTGATTCCTGTGATTTCTTTTTGATTTCGGAGTTTTTCCAGGTGGATGCTTAGTGTTTTTGCCATGATGATGTATAAGAAGGGAGAGAGGGGGCAGCCTTGTCTCAGTCCCCTAGTACTTCTGAAGTAGTTGCTTGGTCTGCCATTAATCAGAGGAGCTGTCTAGGGATGAGTGATACACTCCATGATAACGCTGATAAAGTTGTTGGATATCCCAAATTTTCTGAGGACTTCCTTCAATAAGTAGTGGTTGACCCTGTCAAAAGCGTTTGCCATATCTAATTTAATGATCATGCCACTTTCCTTCCTGTTTATACTGCTGTGGATTGCCTCTTGAATGAGGATGACATTGTCTGTGATTTGTCTGCTAGGGACAAAGCCGCCTTGGTTCTCTGAGATGAGGAAGGGGAGCAGTTTTTTGAGCCTATTGGCTAGGATTTTAGTTATGATCTTGTAAGAGACATTACACAAGGAAATTGGGCGGAAGCGGTCGAAGGAGAGGGGATTGAGATCCTTGGGAATAAGAGCTAGATGGGAGGATTTGGTGTTGTTTCCCATCTTGTGTTTTAAGAAGACGTTTTTCACCATCCTTATGTAGTCTTTTTTAATAGTTTCACAGTGGTTTCTAAAGAAGGCCACTGTGAACCCATCAGGGCCTGGAGCCTTGTCTTGCTGCATACTAAACGCTGCCAACTTGATTTCCTCTTCAGTGACCTCTTGATCCAGCTCTCTGTTTTGCAATTCAGAGATTTTTTTTCCAATTGGCCTTAGAAAATCCGCATTGTCCTGAGTCTGGGAGTCCGCAAATAAAAGTGATTTGAAATTTCTATAGGCTGCCTCTTTTATTTCTTCTTGCTCGCTTATCTCTTTCCCTTCTGCCATGATTCTTTCTATTTGATTTCCAGCGCATCGAAGCTTTAGGCTGTTGTGGAAAAAAGAGGTATTTTTGTCTCCAGCCCGGAGCCAAAGACACCGAGATTTTTGCCTTTGTTCCTCTTCCTCCAATCTGTTTTGCCTGTATAATTCCTTGTACATTTCGTTTTCTTTAGATTGATCCTGCTCTGTGTACTGCGTGTTTTCCTTTTCTTGATTCCATTGCTCTAATTGTTTATGGAGGTCTGTTCTTTTTTTGTTTTCCTCTGCTGCGTAGACTCTTTCCCACTGCTTGATAGCTGTTCTGAGGGACTTAAGTTTGGTTTCCCATATGTAGTGGGGGGAACCAACGACTTCCTTAGCCCACTGCTCCTGAATCAGTTTTCGGAATTCTTCTTTGCTGTCCCAGGCTTCATTATATTTGAAAGGGAGAGGCCCCAAATTCCTTCCCTTGTCAAGAATCAAAACCACAGGCTTGTGGTCTGAAGCGGAGCCTTGTATGATTTTGCTTTTAATGATAGGGAAACTTGCTACTATTCCTTCTTGGACGAGGATTCTGTCTAGTCTCTCTTTTATGTTGTTGTTGCCAATTCTCTTGTTACTCCAGGTGTACTTCCCATTTTGAGGAGGGATGTCCACAAGATTGTGAGTTTGGATTATAGTTTCCAGGGAGTCTCTTGAGGGATTTGTATAGAAATTTCCTCCTAGTTTTTCATCGGCGTTCCTTATTAAGTTCAAATCTCCTCCCAGGAATATGTTTCTTCCTTGAACTGATTGGAGATCTGTGGTTATTGAGTCCCAGCTGAGGCTTTGTCCCTGTAATGATTTGGTGCATATATGTTATAGATTATGTATTCCTCTTTTGAAGCTTTGTTTTGAATATCAGTTCTGACCCACCAGTTGTGGGAATTTTGATTTATAAGTTCCCATTTGTTTTTGTTCCATATAGTT
Source organism: Pinus taeda (assembly GCA_000404065.3). Taxonomy (NCBI): domain Eukaryota; kingdom Viridiplantae; phylum Streptophyta; class Pinopsida; order Pinales; family Pinaceae; genus Pinus; species Pinus taeda. The sequence goes on along the minus strand of APFE031726581.1, from coordinate 12,449 downwards.
CCTATACCTCCTGATGCACCTGTTGTGCTTATTGCTGTGCCTGAATAATGTTTGCTTCTTTTGGTGTGATTTTGAAAGTCTTGATCAGAGATTTTGGTCTCCTGGATGAGGAGGAGATCTTGTTGTTCGAGTTTGAGAAGGTCACGGACTGCATTTGTTTTTAGGGAGGAGCCCATCCCCCTACAATTCCAAGAGACCAAAATCATCATTTACCATTTTTGATGTGGATCCCGCTCTTCTCTTTCATCTTTTCCCCTCTTCCTTTTGATTTATCTAAGTAGGTGTCCATTGGTTGCTGAGTTCCAGTAGCCATTTCTTTCGCTGCGTTTTCATCCCTGATTTCTTTATTTGACTTCCTGCGTACTTTTCTAGGGGGATCAGAGGTGAGGATATTTTCTTTTGTTTTGTTTTTGGTTAAAATTCGATCCACAGTTGGGGGAGGGGAGGGCTGAGGAAGAGAAAGGGGGAGGAGATTGCAAGAGCATTGCCTCTGGGGGAAGGGGGAGGGGACATGGGATCTTCAGCTGACAGAGATTCAAAGGGATTGGAAGAAGAGGGGAAGGGTGGGGCTGAATTAGATGGGTGGGAAGGGATAGAGGGATTTTCCAAGGGGACCTTTGAGTTTGGGCCGGGAGGGGGATTAGGTTTTTTCTTTTTCACTTGTTCCCATGTGCCTTCAGAGTTTTCAACAATTCCAACAGATTCATTTGTTTTTAACTTGCTACATCTATTTGCGAAATGCCCATACTCGTGACATACCTTGCACTTGAAGGGTAGCTGCTCATAGTCAACTTGTTGTATGTGTGTCCACTGATCTACTTTGATCTTGATGGCTTCCGGCAGACCTTTCCCCAGATCTACTTCGACGCATATCCTCGCACAAGCATGCATGTTCTCCTTTGGTTCAGATCTATCTATGAATTTGCCGACAGCGTTCCCAATCGCTTTGACTGATTCATCTCCCCAGCAGTGGAGCAGCAGATGAGGCAGACGGACCCAAACCGGGACTGCATTTGGGACGTCCATTTCCGGATCGAAGTCAGGGGTCCATCTGTTCAGATATAGGCCTCGAGAGTCCATAAAATAGGGGCCATTTCTGAAAATGAGATTCCTGTCCTCCTTTGATTCGAATAAGAACGTGTAGAAGCCTCTTTCACAAAATCTGATTGCGATTTTCCCTTGCACTATCGAGTTCCAGTTGCGTTCTACCCATTTTTGAACTGATCTGGGGGAGGGCCAGAGTCCCGTGAACTGACCAACCAGGCCTCTTTTGGCTAGAGAGATTGCTGCCTTCCTCAGGAGGGAAGGAGGAAGGGAAACTTCGGGAATTTCATCTAGTTTCTTGATGAACTTGGAAGTAGATGGACGGATTTTTGCTGCTGCATTCTTAGGGAAGAGGGATGCAAACTGTTTCTCGAAGTCTTCAGAATCTGCTGTCGGGGGATCTATTCCTGCCATTAGACCAGATCGCAGGGGGATCGAAGAGGGAGGGGCCGTCGGAGAGGAGCCCCGAGGCGGGAGCTGAGCAGGAGGCCCAGGAAGCAGATGAAGTCTAGCGGGAGCCCAGAGGGTCAAGAAACGCGAGCCTAGCAGCAGAGCTGCCAGGCAGATGGCAGGGGGCGCGGATCAGCAGGGGAACCCTAGGTGAACGCCTGCAGCAGCCAAGGCGCGCTCATCCTCTTTGGGTTTCTTTACTATCCAGAGGAGTACCATTAGTATGATGGAGAGAGGACTGTTAAAACCCTATTTCTACTACAGTTGGTATGGTTTCCAGGTTGGAAGACCCGGTGCAAATGCTAGTATTAGTTTGGTTAAAATCCTATAAAAAATTGTTAGAATCATAGATGGTATTTTAAACTTTGAATATGTTTATATATTCAACTATGCATTTCAAGAATACTTAGACACCTCCTTCCATAATGCTACACAAATCGGTCAAGAACAAACCTTCCGAGGTCTATGTAAATGATACTCACAACACATTCCCTCATAAATTCTTGGTTCCATACGATGAACACATCAAAATGCACCTGGAGAATCTTAAAGCATAGAAACACTAGAATTCAGTCATGGTACAAGCTACTGCAGTCCCAGAGCTTTTTCCTACCGAGAACTTATAAACTGGCGTGCCAGGAGATGTAACCCACAAATTTCAAAAGGTCGTTTTAATCAAAGGACGGATAATTGATTACTTCGCATCCAACGATAATGGTATTGCTGGTATGTGACTTCTTATCAGACCCACCATTTTTTCTTTCAGAGAAGCCCATCATTTCTTTATAGATGATTCATCGCCCTATGTGTTCATAAATCCTTGGTTCGAGACTTTACTGCTATTTCTTGCATGAAGGAAGTAATTTGAAATTAGCAGGTCCTGTGTACTCATAAATTCTTAGTTCGAGACTACGCTGCTATATCTTGCATGGAGGAAAGGATTTGAAATTAGCAAATTCAGGTTTCGATAGCTGGGCCCCTCTATATAGTGTTTGTTCAGCGGAATACCCGCATGATAGATTATTATATGGTTTGGACAATTGACTAGGTTACAATGCACTAAGCGATGTTCAGATGGGAGCAGATAATTTCACTGAAAGCTTTTTAAATACAACTATTGGCGACCTATCAATGGGTGGGACACGGTGTTGCAGTTAATGACATATGACCTCGTAACCCAACTTAACTACCATGATAGTTTTCGCTAAGACAGGCGAACATGTCATGCGGGGAATCGAAACGGGCCACTAGCAACACCCAGCTTTTATTGACCCAGCAAGAAAATCATGCCACCTTTCACTTATCAAACGGTTTTCCTGCCTGGGAAATCGAAACCAGGGGAGGGGATAACATCACCCCATTTGGCAAGCCCTTTTTTAGAGGGGCATATACTTTTTGACCCAATTTGTAGGCACTTAGCATGATTGCCTAGGATACTGCATTCTACCTTTTATCATATGTGGTTTATACATTAATGTACCATCAAACATGTCCAGGATGCTTACTAAAATCACTGTAAACAAATCTGTATTCCCATTCAATTTTGGTACCCAGTGTTTGGAGGCAGAATTACAGAAAATATTTCTATGTAATCAATGAAAGGTTTGTGTTCGATGTGTTAAAAATATTAGAGAACTATCAAGATCACAAAGATACTAAGCAATCCTTGAAGGACACAGTTGATTAGTACTTAAACAATACACGCATGAGGGTATTTGAATTTCAGGATACCTTCTATCTTTTCCCTAACAGAAATAAACTAAACCAAATGAAATTTAACGCATATATACAAAGAATAAAAAAGGAAGGTCGAATGTTTTGTTGTTGTTTGCTGCAGGTTCGAAGAGTTTGACGGCGGCAGGGAGAGAAAAATTCGACGACAGAATAGTGAAGGTCGACGGAATGGAGAAGGATGAGAGTTCAAGACTTTTGTTTGCAGGTGCAGCGACGGCCGAGATGAAGAGCAGGTCGAGCAGCAAGAGTTGAAACGCTGAAGGGTTTGGACAACAGTTCGCTTGCAGGTTGACGGAAAGGAATGCAGGTTATGGTGGCAGCTATGCAGCGTTTGGGAGCACCACGTGAGGAGGGCAAGGGAGAAATGAGCAGCTCGAACCAGGTTTGCGGAGGAAGTGGCAGCGTGAAGGGTGAGGGATTGTACGTGGAGCTGCGTGAGGGTTTAAGGGTCAGGTGGGACTAGATGCAGCAGATGGAAAGGAGAGACGCAGGAGAAGGGAAGGTAGATAGGGAATGAAGGCAATGAAACGCGTGAATGAAGAGATGGATGACTGAAAGAAACACGGGTTTCGTTGCAGAGGCTTGAATGGTGAATCGATGGAGAAATATGGCTGCGGCAAAGGAGGCTGAATAGCGTGGATAGAGCAGCAAAAGAAGGTTTGCAGCAACGCTTCTTCCACAAATACGTAAATTTCTTCAGCAAGATGTGAAACTTCAACGCCAGGTAGCAACAAAAATACCCACCTAGAGACTCCAAAAAAATTTATGTTTGAGAATTTCAATTTAAATGTTGAATCCAATGTTTCAGATTTATTTGAAAAACCCTCCAAAATTTTCTTCATATTTAAAATATTTTGGAACTCTTAAATTTTTTTCCAGATTTAAAGAAATTCAAACCCTTAGACTGCAAAATGCTGGATAGTTTCCTACAAAAACAATGTTGATTGACCTCTAGAGATTCAGATCTTACCCTCTCGGGCCTAGATCTGGACTCTGCACAACATTCAGCTTCAGATCTGCCACTTTTACCTAAAAACATAAATAGCGAGAACCCGAATATGCAAAAATAAATGAATCCCCAAAAACCCTAAGTCAGAAAAATGAAGAAAATTACAGATCTATATACAAAAATGGCAGATCTATCAGATCTAGGAAGTGTGACTCCGACTCCGCTCCCAGATTTGATGATTTGCGGCTCGCAACAGCCGAATCTAACGATTTAGCACATAATTTTTTTTTTTTGGATTTTTAAAGGAGGTACTAAGCTTGAAACCCTTTATGCATCACCCATAAAAATATCTTAGGATAAGTCCGGGATCAAAATCAAACTGGGCTCTTCAGAAAACGTGGATCAGGAGTTCGCTGGTTCAGCCGAGAACTTTCCCAAATGCTCGAAGATCTAATAATCAAGGATTTTCCTGCAAAACTCAATTTAGCCATCAATCATAGAGCGAGAGAACAATAATAAAATTCAGATCTAATAGAGATACCTACTATTATATTCAAAATTTAAATTACCATTCAAACTCCAACGACTGAGCAAGATACCTATATTCAGATCGCTTTTCAGAAAGCTATATCAATGGCCAAAAAGAAATATATGCATGAAAATAATACATCTTACAACATTTCGATGAAGAGTAACACCAACAGAAATTTAACCCCAAAGTCTTTCTTTATTGCTCATAAAAAAAAAAATTAAAAGAGAGAATTAGTACACGATCAAAAGATTAGATGATCTCAATTGACAACTGACTTTCTATTTAAAGACAAATCTTCCAACAACTAGTTCGAGTGATCCTTGTCAAAGCGATCTCGATTGTTGATGAGGATCAAAATTGCTTTTAATCTCATCCATCGAAATTTTAAATATTGAGGAAATTTCGAAATTATCAATTAAATATATTTTAATTAAATTAAAATTTTGACTTAATTTCCTCAAAATTTTGACTTTGAATTGACCCTAGGGACCAAGGGCATAAAATTTAGCAAAATAATCAATTAACCTTAGTCCCTGGACCTTTTAAAATTTAATTTTTTAAAGGATCCTCGAATTTAGCCCTTGGAAAATTTAAAATTACCTAGGACCTAGGACTTATGAGGAATAAATTATTTTTCTAACCCTCAAGACATTTTACATCATGTTTTTTACATTTTTACATCTCAAGGTGGAAAACCCATTTGATATAGACCCTCATAGACTATTTAGTTCTGCGACGCAAACATAATTTAGCAGATCGAGCAATTTGTAATAAAATAACCTAATCAAATAGTTAGGATTATTCCCAAATCACTTTTACATAGACTCAATTTAACACACTAGGACTCCCTTAAGATTCTAATGACAAAATCCATTCCGGTTTTGGGGTAAGGCTGAAGGAAAACTCTGCCGATCATGGATCGGTGAGACAAAAAACCTTCCGGAATGTAGATCATCACCAGAAAATTAGGTTTACCTATGCGATTACATACATGACACAGATCTGCTGAGATTATTTACAATTTACACATGCAGACTGCGTTTACAATATAACATGATTAGGCTGATGATGATAGTCGAATGGCACGGACACATTGATCAAGCGCTATCCCTTTTGCGAAAAAGGGGGTGTATTGCTATGGGTCGTTGACACATAGTGGTCAACATGTCCAAAATAGGTTCTTTCAAAACTATGCAGACAGATTGCCATGGTTTGCAATTGGTTCAGGGATCAAAGCATAGTGTTAGACCTTTCCCTTTCAGTTAGGAAAGACACCCATCTCAAACCTTGGGCATTGCCAAAATAATGCCAACTATTTGAAAGACATAAGGCCTTTGTACTTGTCACAATCATAGAACAAAGTTTGTTTGTCATATGCATAGAGATTGATTCAACAAGCATGAGTATTGTTGCCTCAAAATCTAGCAGGGCTTGTGAGAGGCCTCATAAGGAAAAAGCCAAACCTTGTCGTAACAATGAGGGAGATTGCCACTCTAACCTCATCAAACTTCCTCCTGCTCTTTAGTGGAATTGCACCAAAAGGAAGGCTTCTTAGTGATCACCCAAAGGTATTCTATAATGGATGAAGGCACAATTCTTCTTGTAAAGACACTCTTCTATAAGTGAAGACACCCTTTAATGGGTGAAGGCACAATTCTTCTTGTAAAGAGGATGTGTTAGGGATGACACATATGACCTAAGGGTTTCAAGATTTATAGCAATAAAGGTATTTCTAGGCATACACACATCAAAGAAAAGGTTTACAAAAGATGCAATCAACAAAGGAGAAAGGAAAACTCTCAATTAAGCCCTAAGTTGAAGCCCTAGCTAGGGTTAGGGTTTTCTAAGGCACATATTACTTAGAGAATGATGATGTTAGCCCTTCCACAGCATATTTAACCATGCAAAAGGCTAGATTTTGAGTTGAATGAATCAACAAGGTTAAAATCAAGGCTTATGGCCTCCAATGTTTATCTACAAGTGCCTGAATTGAAATTGACCCTATAAATTTGCCCCGACAGCTTGCCTTGAAAGACTTTCTAAATAAAAGAAAGAGAAAATATTTATGTTTTCAAGATTTTTGACCAACACCAAAGATGCTAGTGCCTATTCCTACTTTGGTGATGGAGTCCTTAGTGCTAATTTATGAGATAATGGATAGATGGAGTAAGGGGGAAAACCTTTTTGTTTTCACTTGTACAAACCCTAGCTATCATTTTTATGAGGGGTGAAATTAAATAGGGGAAGCCTTCTAGGAGGTCCCTTATGGAATTCAAGGAAGATGAATTTAACATACAATAAGATTTTGCATAAATAGTATGCATTTAGACATGGAACAAAGAAAAACCCTTGTAATAATTAATTACATGAAAAATTAACAGTGCGAAACACGCATATGGATTTCCAATGAAATTAATTGAATGATGAGCAAGTTAAAGCTCAATAATAATACAGAGATATTTACAGTAAATAGAAACATCAAGTTTCTATTTAGTAAATAGAATCAATCAGTTTCATCAAAGAAACTGCTAACAAAGAAAAAATAGCAACAGCTAAAAGAATGAGCATTAAATACTAAAAAGGGATAATAGGATTATTCTAATACCCTCCCTTAATGCTCAATCTATTTACAACACCAATAGATCCTCTGAATTTTACAAATTTATCAGGACCAAGAGGCTTGATGAAGATGTCTGCGGGTTGCTCTGTTGTGGGAACATATCGCAACTGAACGGATCCGTCTTCAACAAGCTGGCGAATGTAGTGACAATGAGTTTCCACATGCTTTGTGCGTTCATGAAAGACTGGATTCTTGGCAAGTTTGAGCACTCCCTGATTGTCACAAAACAAGGAAGTAGGACCTGTCTGAGAAACATGCATATCCGCAAGCATACGTCGAAGCCAAACTGCCTCACATGCTGCCTTAACTGCTCCCCGATACTCTGCTTCTGTTGAGGAGAGAGCCACTGCTTGCTGCTTCTTACTAGTCCAGGTAACAACACCAGATCCTAGACTAAACACATACCCAGCTGTAGATTTACGGTCATCCACTAAACCGGCCCAGTCAGAATCTGTGTAACCACTGAGTATAGGATCAGAACTTTGAGTGTATAGGAGTCCATAATCAGAAGTGCCATGCAAATATCGTAGCACACGCTTTGCGGCTATCCAATGATCAGCTTTAGGAGCTGACATGAAGCGGGAAATGTAGCTCACTGCAAAACTGATGTTAGGTCTAGTGGCAGTAAGATAGATGAGACTGCCCACTAATTGTCTGAATAAAGTCTCATCCACAAGAGGAGAGGATGATTGAGCTGAAAGTTTGAGCCCCGGTTCCATAGGAGTCGAGGTTGGTTTGCAATCCTGCATTCTGAACCTGTCCACAAGATTTTTGGCATACTTGGACTGAGAGAGAAAGATGTGATTCTCAGCCTGCCAAACTTCAATCCCCAAACAGTAATGAAGAAGTCCCAAGTCTGTCATGTCAAAGGTTCTGCATAAGTCTTGTTTGATCCCATGGATCAAATGTGCAAAGTTGCCAGTAATGATAAGGTCATCTACATAGACAACCACAAACAAGATATCATTACCAGTATGCTTGATATACAGATTTGCATCAGATGGACTCCGCTGAAAGCCATGATCTGTCAGGTACTGATCAATTTTTATGTACCAAGCCCGAGGAGCTTGTTTCAATCCATAGAGTGCTTTAGATAATCTACACACTTTCTGTTCTTAACCGGCAATCTTAAATCCTGGAGGCTGCGTCATGTAGACTTCTTCCTGTAAGTCACCATTTAGGAAAGCACTCTTTACATCCATCTGATGAACGTTTGTTAAATTTGGACAACTAGGTCCAAACTCCATGTTCTGATACTCAGATTAAGAGGCTAATATTTTTGTTGGATTCCTCTTTCTGAGAGGTATAAAATCCATATAAAAATAGTCTTAATCCGATGAGCAGAAGTTATATTTTGAATTTATTATTCTTAATAAATTATATGTGCAAGGTCAGCCAGTTTTGTAATGTAGGCTCACATGCCCAACAGATGTGTCACACACCCTCATTGATGTATATAAATACAGGAAAAGTTGGAGGGAATTTCATCACAACACAACTCACATCTTCCTCTCTCATCCTAAAGAGTACGAGCTACCTGGAGGACGAATTTCAGCCACACATGGGAAGGACGAAGAGGACAGACCGTACGGCTGAGCTGTAGTACGATTTTCTGCTGCTAGGGTTTCGCAGAAAGTTTGACCAGCGTTGACTTTGGTCAACGCTTGGTCCAATCAAGCTGAAAACTTGTGGAAGGTTCGATTTTTGAAAGCCGTACTACCTGGCACAAAAATCGAGGTCAAAGGGTTGACCGTTTTGCTGCTGCGTTGACTTTTAGCTTGCTGCCCCTGCGTTGACTTTTCAGGACAACGTTGAATTTCGTAGAATTGACTTGGGTTGACTCATCTACTGGTTGGAGGGTTGTTGTGACACATGCTGGGCTGGCTGACCAAAGGAGACTTTGCTGGTTGAAGCATCCTGTTGACCGCCGAACGAACACACAAATTTTTCCTGTTTCTGATTTGTCTTCTGTAAGATCTGCTTATATGTTCTATCTGCATTTTGCTTAACTACTTGTATGATTGCTGTGAGAAAAGTGAAATTGCTCTTAGCATAGAACATCTACAAAACTTTACATGGTATCAGAGTTGAGGTGAAGACAAACTCTATCTATAGCAATCATCATTGAAGGAAATGGGTTCCACTAGTCTTGAATTCAGGAAGAATGACAAGTTGACTGGAAGTGATGACTTCCATGCCTGGAAGATGATATTAGATCTCAAATTGGAAGATCATGATCTCCTAGATCATGTGACAGGGAAGATTCAAGAACCTCCATCAAATGCCTCTGCTGCTGTTAGAAACAAGTATAAGAAGGGAGAAATCAGAGCAAAGCTGCTGATCAGGGAATCCATAAATAAGAGTCTGGTTGCCTACATATCTGAACTAGGCACATCCAAGGAGATGTATGACAAACTGATACTTATGTTCCAAGTAAACAATGTGAACCAAGTGCTATTCCTCAAGAACAAGTTGAAGAATATGAAGAAGGGCCGAGACGAGTCTATTCAAACTTTCTTTATGAAGTTGACTGAAACCAGGAACAATCTGCTAGCTATTGGGGAGACAATAGCTGATCGTGAGATGGTTCTCACCGCACTTGGAGGACTTCCATATGAATGGCAAGTATTCACAACTACCATTCTCAACAATAATACCATTCCTAACTTTGATGAGCTTCTGTCTAGATGTATGCAAGAAGAAACAAGGATGAAGGAATTTGATAATGAAAGAAATGCTGCCTATGTTGCTCATTCCCGAAAGAAGAACTCTGGTGGTTCGAAGGACAAAGGAAGGACTAAGACTCAAGAGAAGAAGGGTAAATGCTTCACCTGCCATAGGACTGGACACTATGCTAGAGAATGCCCCTTCAAGAAGGATTCTCTCGATAGTGACGATAACAACAACAACCGAAGGAATGGGAATCGAAGAAATGACAAATCCAAAGGAAAGAGGAAGGCTCACTTTGGAGGAAACAATCAACCTTCTAAAAGGACCAGAAATACCAGGTATGAGGAGTCTAATGTTGTTGATAAAAGAAATGAGTATATTCTAGTATCTGCTCTCTCAGCTGCATCTCCGCCCGACACTATGGATGTCTGGCTAATCGATAGTGGTGCCTCAAGACACATCACCGGATTCAAGGAAGCACTTTCTGACATGGTTGAAAGGGATACTAATCTAGAAATTATCCTTGGGGATAATGCCACTTATCCTGTGAAAGGGACCGGGACTGTGACCCTCCACTTGTCTCAAGGACAAGTCCTCCATCTACAAGATGTACTCTATGTACCCAAATTGAAGAAGAACCTTGTGTCTGTATCTGCCATGGAAGATAAAGGATTCAATGTAACTTTCTCTGATGGAAAGGTACTCATGTGGAAGAAGAGCTTCAAGGAAGCTATCTCAATTGGTTTTAGAGTTGGTACACTCTACCAGGTTGGAGGGAGTCCGTTGGACTTGTGATACTATCCGTCAAACCGAACTATGGCACCGAAGATTTGGACACCTTCATTACAAGGCTCTTCCCGAAGCAAGGAAGGTGGTGACAAGGATGCCTGATTTTGGAAATAATCATGAAGGTGTATGTAAGGGCTGTGCTGAAGGAAAACATACAAGGGGACCTTTCCCCTCAAGTGTCACAAAGACATCTGAGATATTGCAACTAGTCCATTCTGATCTTTCCAGTATGTTGCCTGTAACATCCCTAGGGGGATGTTCTTACTATATGACATTTACTGATGACTTCTCTCGCAAAACCTGGATATACTTCTTGAAGAAGAAGGATGAGGCTTTCATGTGGTTCCGTACCTTCAAAGCCTTGGTGGAAAATATGACCAGAAAGAAGATCAAGATTTTGAGGACTGACAATGGCACTGAATATGAGTCAAATGAGTTCAAAGACTTTTGCAGAGAAGCTAGCATTAAGAGGGAGACTACCACTACATATACTCCTGAGCAGAATGGTGTTGCTGAACGCAAGAATAGGACTATTGTGGAAGCTGCCCGTGCCATGCTATGTGACCAGGGTCTACCAAAGTTTCTGTGGGGAGAAGCTGCAAATACTGTTGTGTACATTCAAAACCGATGCCCTCATTCCGCTTTGGACTCCAAAAATCCCGAAGAGGTTTTCTCTGGTAAGAAACCTGATGTCTCACATTTTAGAATTTTTGGATGTTCTATCTATTTTCATGTGCCAAAAGAAAAGAGAAGTAGGCTGGATGCTACTGGGAAGAAAGGAATGTTTGTGGGCTACAGTGAGACTTCTAAGGCATATAGAGTCTATGTACCTGGTCAAAGGGAAGTAGAGATAAGCCATGATGTCACTTTTGATGAAGATGCTTCCCTGAAGTAGTAGATCTTCCTAGATCTGAAGAAAATCATGGAGAAAGATCTGGAAATCTGGAAGAACCCTAGGATGAGACTATGCCTGATGTTGAAGGGCCAATGGACCCTATTGATCCTTTCCCTTCTCTAGGAAAGAGGCCATCATGGCTCAGGGACACCCTCGAAGATGCTGAGGGGGGACATTCCGAGAAAGCAAGAAGCCGTGTAGATACCAAGGGTATCTAGCTGCCATGAGTACTATTGTACAATCCGAACCTGGATCTTTTGAGGAAGCCATCAAGCATCAAGTCTGGAAGGATGCTATGCATGAAGAATATGAGGCTATTATGAAGAATGATGTCTGGGATGTGGTCCTGAGACCGAAGGACAAATCTGTTGTCACCGCTAAATGGCTCTACAAGATTAAACATGGATCTGATGGGAGTGCTGAAAAGTTTAAGGCAAGATTTGTTGCCCGTGGCTCCTCTCAAAAGGAAGGAATTGACTATGACGATATTTTGCACCTGTGGCACGATATACCACCATCCGATCCATCATAGCCCTTGTTGCTACGCAAGGATGGAGTCTTCATCAGATGGATGTCAAGACCGCTTTTCTGCATGGTGCAATAAAGGAAGAGGTGTATGTAGAACAACCTCTGGGATTTGAAGTTCAAGATCGAGACACTTATGTCTGCAGGTTGAAGAAAACCCTCTATGGGTTAAAGCAAGCACCCTGAGCTTGGTATGAGAGGATGGATAGTTACTTGATGAAGCTGGGCTTCACTCGAAGCA
>APFE031726579.1:0-13784 GCA_000404065.3 Pinus taeda | reverse complement strand
GGGGATGTTAGGATATTCCGACACATAGGAATAGTTAAGTTCAACTTGGTCTAGTATAGAGTTAGGTATAGAGTTAGGTAAAGTGTGTTTCTTTCCCGTTGTACATTTTGTAACTTACAATCCGACGGTCACGATATGTAGTGATCCGACGGTTCATTCTCTCCTCGGTATTACCGACACTTGATCCGTGGCTTGACACCCGATTGGTCCATGAATTCTATTTAAAGCGCATGGAGGGTCATTTTTAGGTTCACTGTGCATGAGAGAGGCTTATGTAAGTTTTCATTCTTTTATTAATAAATTTCGTGTAGTAGCCACGTTGGCGCAGGCCGTGACTGTTTCCCTCTCTGAGGGTTTTAACCACGTCAAAATACTGGTGTATTGATCTGTGATCTGTTTGTGAGCGGTGTCCTTCTGGTGTTCTTTCTGAGGAACTTACCCTGTAAATTCCTACAAAAATGTGGTTTCTAAAGTATACAATAAATTTGACTAGAGCATAAGCTTGATTTTCAATGAAAGAATAATTTAATTCAGGTTCTAATGATTTACTCATGAAGGAAATAAAATTATCTTCTTTTACTCCCTTTCATTGAGTCAAGATTGTAGAAATATTCTGATCATATGATGCAAAGGTGTATAAGAAAAATTATTTTATGAAGTCAAGGCTTATTAGAAGAGGAGTAGAGGTTATTGTTCATTTGATATCATTGAATTCCTTAATAGTTTCTTCTATATATTCAAATTTAGTTCCCTTAAACAATCTTTTGAGGGATTTTACAATAAATACAAAATATGGAAAAAATCATCTTACAAAATTGATTTTCCCAAAAAATGGTTGGACCACTTTTCTTGCAGTTGTAGGCTTCAAATATTTCTTTAAATCTTTCTGATTCTATGAAAATCCCATTTTAGCTTACTATGTGGCTATGTTAGATCCTTATAATACTAGTGTAGCCCCCATATTGTTACTGTTGTGTCCCAAGTAGCCCCCATATTGCTAATGTTGTTCTCCATAGAAGCCCACTATTGTTATTATTGTGCCCTTACATTATTATTATGTGGGCCCTAATTATATTGTGACCCTTTAGACTCATATATATACAAAGGAGGTATTGACATTTGTATCATCTAAGAATCATTCGTTTATGTGATGTGAAAGGAGGATGCACCCTCAAAGAGGATTATTTTCAAGTCATTGATCTATCTTTTCTTCTGTTTTATGATTTTATTACATAACAAGCTAAGAATTATTCCATTTGATACTACAAATAAACATTTCTTACAATTCAAGGATATCACATATTATATACATCTTTAAAAATTATATTGTAAATGAATCGAGTGAATGTCTTGAGCCTAGAATACATAGTCTCATCATATTGATAATCTGCCATGATTTTCCTTATCAATTCTTTAAATGTGTAATGCATGGATCTTTGAAGTTCCCCAAGGTGTGGGTAATGTATTCTTATGGTTATCCTGTTCTATCACTAATATTTGATTGTATCTAGAAAATTCATCTAACATTGACATTATCACTACTCCAATAACTTGTAGCAATATCCTTTCCATATTTGGAAGATGATAATTATATTAAGGATGCTTTGTTAAGATCATGAAATTTGATGCATAACCTTATTTATCCATTTTTCTTTGTGAAAATGATTGAATTTTCAATCCATTTATAATTCCCTATTGCAAAAAAAATTCCATATTTTTCCACTTTCTTGATTTCCAACTTAATCAAAGGTTTTAGTTTCAAATTAATTATCTATGGTTTATGTTGCACTTATTTATCCCCTTTTTTTAAGAGAATGAAACGTTGGATGATCCTCTTCTCATATTCCTTCAAATATTGATATTTCCACACAGATACATTCTCTAATTTCTTAAATAAGCTGACATACTAGTCAACTTCATATTGAGTACATCTTGTCTCAACATTTAATCATTTGGGGGCTTCAAAAGTTCCAATATTTATCTTTCTAACTTCATGGATGTTCTTGCTTGCTGATTTTTTCTAACAATTGGAACAATTGTATTTGATCACAATGATTAAGGATTGATTTTAGAGGCACTCGTACCTTCAAATTTTCCAACATTTCTTCATTTTCTTCATCTTCCTCAGCCGAAAATTCAACAACATTTTTTCTTTATCAAAAGATCTCCAATTTTTAAATTTTATTTTATTTTATTTATTATTTTTTCCTTCAAAAATATGGAAGAAATAATACTTTCTTCATCCTCCTATGCTAAAAATTCAATGATATGTTCTTTGTTATCAAAAACATGCAAATTTTCCTAGTTGTTTAAGAAATATGGGTGAATTAAAACTTCAACCTAATATGAATTATTTTTTAACTCTAAATTGAATAGAGAAGCTATCACTGTTAAATAATTATATTTTTTATTTTGTTCCCATGGGAGAAAGAATATTTTTAAAGAATCAAAATTCTACATTAGTTCCCAGATTATTTTTGTATAACATTTTAACTTGATCTTCTTGATATTATACTTCTCACTGATCTATTTGATATTTAATTTTGAATCTCCAAAGCCAACAATATTTTTAATTCCCTCTTTTTGAGATAGAAGCAATCCTTGAACTAGTGCCTCATATTTAGGTTCATTATTATACATAGAAATTGAAAATAAAAGGCATTTGGAAACCATTATTCATTTGGAATTTGGAATATTATTCCAACTCCTAATCCCATGTCCGATGATGCACCATCAAAGAACATTTTCCATTTTATCATGAGATAAACTTAAACCACTAATATTTAAAATATTTATATAATTTAATATGGCATAATTCACTCCCGGATGCGGGTGACAGATAAGAATTTAATGGAGGGGACGGCGGCATTCAATGCCAAGTGGCCGTCGCTTCATGCCACTTGGGCCGAAGGCTCCTAAAGCCGTCCAGCCGGCATTAATTGCAGGACCTCCACCGCAGATGCAAGGTTAAGAGGTAGTGGATTCGATTCGATGATCAGAGAGGGTCATTCTACAGGAGAGCGAAGCTCTGGTTCTCTGCAACCAGGCTTTAACTTGGGAATGTTAGTCGATTTCCGTCGTTGTATGGTGGCTCTGTGGGACAATGTGGGCCAGAGATTAACTAACATCGTGTCTCTGAATGCTCCGGCTTCAAGCTTAGATTGTTGGGCCTGGTTAGCTTGTTGGGCCTGGTTCGTATTCTGGTTAGCTTGTTGGGCCTGGTTAGCTTGTTGGGCCTGGTTCGAATTCCGTCCCGGCGCAATTCCTATGCTGGTTCGAATTCGGTCCTGGTTCAATTACGGTGCTGGTTCCATTTCACGGCAACCCCAGTGCAATCTTGTTGCAACGGTGTTCACAACATGCCGCGAGAACGACAGAGGGGTGCCTGTAGGTGGGGTGGCTCGCAAGGCAGAGCCAGATCTTTGGCCTCTGAACCTCATTCTTCAGAATCTTTGGAAGGAAATTGCTCGCCACGTTCCACAGAGCGCGGAAGAGGGCGAGGTAGAGGACGTTATTTGGCATGCCCGTTCGGTGGGCATTCATCCACCCGGTTCAGACACACCTGCATATTGGATAATGCCGTGTACTTTGTCTCTGTGCGCATTGAAAAATGCGTGCACCATGATTGGCCGGGCGACCCAGCAGCTCCTCGACCAC
The DNA here is from genome assembly GCA_000404065.3 of Pinus taeda. Lineage (NCBI taxonomy): Eukaryota > Viridiplantae > Streptophyta > Pinopsida > Pinales > Pinaceae > Pinus > Pinus taeda. The sequence goes on along the minus strand of APFE031726579.1, from coordinate 10,127 downwards.
CACCGCTTGCTCGGGGGCAACAATCTCAGCCTGTGGACGCCGAGGGTGAAATGGAGAGGGACAACGCGGGCCCAAGTGGTGGAGGAACCGCACCGCACTCCGACTCCAGCGCTTCAGAATTCTCTGGCTGCCCGGTGGTGGAGGAACCAGATGGCAAATTCATCCTGCCTTCAGTGGAGGAGACACCCAGCCCTTACACCTAAGCTTGCAGCGTGGACGTTCGGGGTCATGGCAGCGGGTCGATATCGTGAGTCAGTTTTGTCTATGTCCTTTTATGTTTCAGAGTCTGTTATGCTTCATTCTGTCCTGGCTTCTAGCTTTCGCGTCTGTAATGGTTATGTCGGAATATAGGTCGGTCTTGTTCTGTAATTTCAGTGACGTTATGCACCTTAACATAATTGTAAGAGTCTGTAAGCTCCTCCCCTGCGACAGCAGGGAGAGGATGGGTCAGTTTTTTGCAGTTTTGAATACTATCATAGCTCTTGTTTGGGGTCAGCGGATAGCTCGTCGGGCACAGTCTCAGTTTCACTGTCATCTTGTTCAGGTTGCCGACCCATGGCGGCAAATGTAACCCTCTGTACTCTTTTTGTATTATAATAGAAATAGTCCAATTTACAAAAAAAAAAATATGGCATAATTCACATGATCACTCTCAATGTATCCAATCTCTCGATAGGTCTCTTTCTTCTCAAAAAGTACTAGAATTCTCAATTCTCTTGGTACTATTATCACACGATCATCTTTACCTAGAATCATCATACAACTTCCATCGTTCATCATATATCATCCTAAAGGGAAACTCCACTCTCTTCCCAAAACAAGTCTATAATCAATAGGTAGGTCCTCCACTACTATGGTAAAGCAAATAATGATTTTTGGTGTCAAATTTATAGAAGCACATAAATCCTTAATTTCACCATAAACTAGTACTTTAGTTGAATCGATCATACAAATAATTTCACTAGTCTCATAATATTTAGTGTAATCTACACCTATTGCTTTAATGATTTGAAGTGGCATGATGTTATTTGTTCCACCACTATCTACTAAAAAATTATGCAATATCAATTTTGGAGTTTCCAATGAGATGTAGAAAGGATATAGTCTAACTTGATGCTTCACATAGGGGGTGGAACTCTTTTTTCAATGTGATACAATAGCCTCATCTACCCTTGTATTACATACACCTTCATTTTCCACATCCTTAAGAAGGTTTTCTATATGCTGAGGAATCTTAATTACTCCTAAAAATGGTAAAGAGATCTATATTTTACACAAGTCATCAATGATATTATAAGACATTGTAGTTGGGTCGACTAGTCTATTGGTCTTGATCTAAGCAAATACAAATTTCTCTTCCTATGTTATTCTTTGTGTCAATGTTTCTTCTTGATTCCTCATATTGGTATGTTGAAATGGGAACTTGGATTTCATTTTATTAAACTTAGTTCCAGTTAGAATAATATTCTCTTATTCCATGAGCTCTTGACTTTCTTCAATAAGCTCTCCCTCTAATGAAGATACTTGGAATTCTCACATCTCCATGAATTCTAAGGCATTCAAATTCACATTTATAATAATTTGAGGTGAATCTATGTCTTCTTCTTCTTGTATTTGTTCTTCTTCCATCACGAGGGTGGTTGGATTTTGAAATTTCAATGATCTTTGTCCCCTCATAGGTATTTCATTAACATTTTGACCTTGACCTTCATCAAGACTTTCTTTCATTGTATTTGGCCCTCCAACATTTTGTTGAGGTTGTGAATCTTTAATCTCATGGTTTACATAATACTTCATAACATGATGATCACCAAACATGTTTCCACCCATGGACTATTATTATTTTCATCTTTATATTATATTTTTTTAAAAGTAATTTTTTAAATATATAAATAATATTATTAATTACAATAAGTTATAGTCATCTGTAAATTTAACTATTCCATATTTAGTTGGAATTTATTGTCATTAATTAAATATTTCTTGTATCCCTTTTGATAGGTTGCAAAAAACCTCTATTGACTATAAATAAGGCCATCATTCATTTATATTAAACATTTAATCTTTTAGCAAGAAGGTTAATAACTAGGCATAATATAATAAAGTCAAGGAGTCGACATTACAAAGACCATGGAAATGTTGAGATGGGAGGATGAAGGATGTAGTGATATTGTATTTGAGGAGGCATGTTGAGATTTGAAATGTTTCTTCCGTTAGTGAAGCTAATGCCACTGTCATTTTAAAGATTTCATCTCGACCACCAATGTAGAAGATATCATCTTTGCAATGGATTCCATGCCAACACTTGCGATGGACAACTAACATGAAGCTAATATATTATTTGGAATGGTGTTCGAAGCAATGGTTGATACTATATGTAGAAAATGTAATGTCATAGTGTTACCACAATATTTAAAGCTACGAGGTAGACATTACAGGTTTGGGTTTGCTTGTTAGATGGTCATTTCAAAATAGAGATTGACCAGTTTAGGCCAAGTCAATAGTAGAAACTTAAGAGGGAATTTATAATGAAATTCTAGCATATTATAAGGATCACCACCATACACTATGGGCTACATTTATCTTGTTACTTGAGTAGTTATCAAATTTGAAATAAAATAGGAAATTTATTTATTGTTCAAAGAGGTGCTCTACAACCTAGTATGGGAAAGATGTTGTAGCGACATGTTAAGTATGCATATCACATTAAAATAAATTGAAATAATAATTATTCATATTCATAACCATGTTATTTGAGACCATATCAATTATTAACATATAAAATTAATAAACCTAATTAATAAACATATAATCAAAAATAAAAATAATTTTATTTATAGAAATGTGTAACATATATAAAATATCAATAATATATATAAATGAAAATGTATTTTACCATATAATTAAAACAATGATTCATATATCAATCATCATGTATAAAACAATATTCATAACTCGCATTCATTAGTTAATAATAATAAAAACTTATAGCTACTATCACAACATGAACTAATTTTTTTAAAGAACCCCTCTCTTAATAAAGAGTGTCCCTTCATATGACCATTCAAGAGAAAAAATTAAAAATTATAAATATCTCAAGAAATTCCAAATCCATATATACTATATATATAATATCTATCTATATATATATATATATATATATATATATAATATAATTATATATATTTTATATATATATATTATGAGATACTTTTATACAAGAGGATGTACTATACAATTATAATATTATTAATTTCTATGGTAAATATTTCTTAACTCTAGATTACCAAAGGCTGAGAGGAATCAAATATCTAGAGGTGCAAACCTTTCATTAAGTTTGCACTCAAAAAACATTTTTATTTAAGATATTTCATCCATCTCAATACTTGGCAGATTATAAATTAAAATATGCTTATGCTGATATGGTATGCCCTACATTGGAGAAACAGGAAGATTTATTAAGCAAATGATCAATGAACATGCTGCTGACATTAGACACAATTGCTCACACACCTTAGCTCTTTCTGAACATGTTGAGAAATCAAAACACCATGTTTACATTGAGGAATCCAAGGTTGTTGCTAAGATTGATCACTTCCACCATATGAAGCTAAGGAAAGCGATCGAGATTTAGAGGCATGCCAAAAACCTCAATAGGATGATGGCTAGAAATTAAGTAGTGATGCAGGAGCATCCAGCTAAGGCACCATGACTAGGTGTCGGTCTCTGCCAAGTTGGAAAGTTGAGCTAACATCTTGTTTGTCTTTTATGTTTAGTTTGTCAGAGTAGGAGATAGGATTTTTGTTTTTATCTTAATCTCTGTATTAGTCAAAGGTAGTTTGGTCGGTTAGGGTTATTTACCTGTCTGTCTTTAATAATCCATGATTAATAATTGTCATGTTATTCTAAAAGGAAAAGACAAATGTGTCTAAAAGGAAAATCTTGTCATAAAGACAAAACCGAATGCTTAATAGCTATGTAACTGTAAGGTCTACAACTAAAAATTAACTGTACAGTTTCATTAACTGTGAAAAAAATATATAAATGTAACAGTGAAAGTCATGTATGGGGTTCAACACTTCTTGCATTCTAGAAAGAATAATAACAAAGAAAACAATTCAATCCATCTGTGTGTCCTACTTTACTTTTGTTGTGCTTCCTAATTAACAAACATTTGAATAGACAACATACTGTTCACAGAACATTTCATTTAATTCTTTTTGTCTTTCCTGAGAAGATAGTCTTAACAATGAGACAGAAGAGCAAATGCTAGAACGAGGGCTTATATATCTATTGAAGAAAATACCGTTGACTGAATAGGAGCAACACAAATAAGTTCTAGTACAGGTCAAGCATCCATAGGCCAAATGATAAGTTCTATTTTTGAAACTGACTGTTAAACAAATTACCAAAGCAACCACAACATTCTTTCCTGTTCGTTGAAAACATTACAAGCATAGCCGTAAAGCAACAATTGCATTTCTAGGCGTAGAATCTAGATTAAAAAGAACAACGGCCTAAGCACATAAATAACATTCATGTAAATCGAACCCAATGTTCTTTTCGGTAGTTTTTCTTCAAATTAAAAAAGCAAATGTATGAAAATATATAGTAGCATTACCAGAAAAAACATGGACAAACGTATAAGCTAGTGGACGATAAACACTAGGTGAGGGTTTTGAAAATTGTTTCTATACATAGCAAGTTACAACCAATAATCACCAGACAATGGAAGCCCAAGACAACAAGACAACCAGAACGCTACCTATAGTTGAGAGCCACATTTGGCAAGCATTGAGGAGTGACAAAAACCCTCATACCTAGAGGCCTATTCTAAGAACAAAACAAATATTGAAGGTAATTCATGTTGGTGGAGCCTACCGGACAAACACTGAAGTGTTCATTGCCACGACATCCAACCAAAAACCACAACACCTACAGAGAAGCCGACACAAAGTTGTTAGCACCACATTGTCAAATAAAACGAAATTACAGTGCATGAAAAACAAATAACAGAGGTCACATTTATCTTACCTGAGGTATTTTCAGTGGGAATATAGGATGGGCCTTCCACCTGTAGGTTCCAACCAACTGTTCATACAAAGGAGAAAACCCATTAGAAAGTAAATAATGAAAATGGCAAATTGAATCATGGAGAGAGGAGGCTACCTGCAGTGAACCCGAGGACTGAAGGGCGCCATCGTTTCGAGCCCTGAAGGTATGCCAACCACTAAGTTGCAGAATATACCATAACATACCAAACCACAACTCGAAATACGAAGACCTATGGAGCCAACAACAGAAAAGGCACAGAGAACCACTTACCCAAGCAATGGGAGGAACATTCACAACTGCAAAATGAACTAGGGCCAGAGACTACCCACACAGGCATAAAGAAACAAGCACGAAAGTTACACTATTGGACCAGCAAGCGTACCAAGAGGCACACCCATAAATTGCAGTGTAGCTGCATACCCAACTCGCAGAGCCATAACTAGACAAACCCTCGACAAGCACAAGGAAAATGACCAAATGATCGATAGAGGAGGAGTTTTGGGAAAGCAAGGAGCAGGAAATGCAACCTGAGGTGAGTACACAAACTTGATTGCAGAATTAATTGCCACCTAACACTTTTCCATAAATATCTAAGCGTTGATAATCACACATGAAACCACAATTATAACACCTTTACAATCATATAATCACTGATATAATCATTTAATTGTCAACAGTCCAAACAGTGTTGAGCTGGTCCCATCATAGTGGTATCAGAGCAGGTGAAATTGACTGAAGAAATGGAGGTAGGAAGGAGAGGTCGTGGAAGAGGTGTTCAGAGGATAGCAGAGGAAGGACTGAGAGAAGAGATCAGGATTCTTACTGCCCGTTCATAGACAGTCGAAGCAGGGAGAAGAAGAGACCCTGAGGTAGGTGATGAAAGCGAAGAGGAAGCTGAAGCGATGATAGATGGATCGTATGGAAAGACCCCATAAGTGAGACTGTTGAGATCTTTTTTAGTGGCAAGCAGTAAACCCAAATCAGACCTCCCAACCTATGATGGTAGCCTGTCCATAGAAGTTCTATTGGATTGGCTTAGCAAGCTAGATAAGTATTTCAAGTGTGAGGAAGTCAGCGAAGACTGTAGGGTTAAGTTCGTTGCGACGAAATTGAAGGTACACGCAGCCGTGTGGTGGAAGAGTGTCCAAATAGAGAGAAGGAGATTGAACAAGTTGCCTATCAAAAGTTGGTCAAGGATGGTGGCCAGGTTGAAGGGTAGATTTCTGCTGAAGGATTATCAGATTGCACTACATAGGCAAGTGCAAAATCTGAAACAGAAAGGAATAATGGTGAGGGAGTACACTGAGGAGTTCTATTGAGTGAACCTAAGAGACAGATATACATAGGATACCGCGGAAAAGATAGCCAGGTACGTAAATGGTTTGAGACTAGAAATTTTAGATGAAATTAGTATTCTGTTCCCAAAGAACATTGAAAAAGCATATCAGAGTGCGATGAAAGCTGAAGAGAAAATTACTAGAAGGCAGAATGCCTGGAGAGGATGAGGAGACAACAGGGGAAAAGGCCAGTCATATGGCAGAGGGCGGGTTGCTAGTAGTAATGAGGAAGGTAGAAGTTCCAGAGCTTCTGGATTAGTAGACAAAGGTGATAACGCGAGAGGTGGTACGTCATACCAGCGAGGCAGGGGAAATGTCATAAATGGGGGCACAGATCATTTGAGTGTCTAAAGGTAGATCAGGCTGGATAGAGGGGTGTGTATGTCACACAACTAGAGGAAGCAGAGGCACCTACCTGAGAAGCAAATAATTCTCTAGAAATAGGGGAAGCCCTGGTGTTGAACAAGGTGTTATTAAAACCAGCCAAGGAAGCCACTGAATAGACACAACAGAAGGCTTTGTTTAGAACAATTTGTAAATCGCATGGTAAGTGTTGTAAATTAATTATTGACAGTGGTAGTACGGATAACTTGGTATCCACAGAGATGGTGGAAAAGTTGGAATTGAAGCGATTGAAACATCCCACCCCTTACAAAGTTTCATGGTTGCAGAAAGGCCATCAGTTGTTGGTGGATGAACAATACAAGGTGGAGTTTCAAATAGGCAGATATAAGGATAAAGTCGTTTGTGACATCATGCTGATCAATGTATGTCACATACCGCTAGGCAGGCCATGGTAGTACAACAGAAAGGTGGTGCATGATGCATTGATGAATCATTATAAGTTTGTCAAGGATGGAATCAAGCATATGCTTGTGCCCATCAAGGAGGAAGGGACAGCAGGAACAAGTGAGCCAAGAGCATTGTTGGTTAGTGAAAAACAGTTTTTGAGACAAGTTGAGGATAGTGAGATGGGTTATGCAGTTGTCAAAAGAGAAAAAATAGTGTTGTTGCATACAGAGGTATCAGATTTACCTTCAGAAATCTAGCAGATGTTGCAGGAATTTACAGACATAGTGGTGCATGACTTGCTAGACAAATTACCCCCCCAAAAGAAGCATAAGTCACCATATTGACTTCATACCCGGAGCCGTTTTCCGAACAAGGCGGCATACCAAATGAGCCCCAAGGACAATGAAGAGATTAGGAAGAAGGTGCAAGAACTGCTAGACAAAGGATTGATAAGGAAGAGTTTGATCCCTTGCATAGTCCCAACGGTTCTTGCTCCCAAGAAAGGAGGAGAGTGGCAGATGTGCACAGACTCGGGGGCCATTAACAAAATCACCATTCGGTACAAGTTTCCACTGCCACAGATGGACAATATGATGGATCTTTTAAGCGGGGCAACATATTTTTCTAAGATAGACTTGAAGAGTGGGTATCATGAGATCCGGATATGAGAGGTAGACGAATGGAAGATAGCCTTTAAGACGAATGAGGGATTGTATGAATGGTTAATCATGCCATTTGGATTGAGCAATGTGCCCAATATATTTATGCGGTTAATGAATGAGATCCTGAAGGAGTACATCGGAAAATTTGTGATAGTGTACCTGAATGACATACTAATTTTCAGCAGGACAAGGGAGGAACACCTTTGACATGTTCGGAAAGTGTTGGAAAAATTATAGCAGAACAAACTACTGATAAATCTGAAAAAATGTACTTTTCTGCAGAAGGAATTAATTTATTTGGGCTTTGTAATAGTAGAAAATGAACTGAAGATGGATCTAGAGAATATTGTGGCGATAGTTAATTGGCCATCTCCAAAAAGTTTATTTGAGGTATGTAGCTTTCATGGACTAGTGAGTTTCTACTGGAAATTCATAAGAAATTTTAGCGAAATTTGTGCACCTATGTTGGACACCATTAAAAAGGATAGTCAACCTTTTTGATGGACGGATGCAGCGGAGAGAATTTTCCCGCTATTAAAGAAAAAGATCACAGAGAGGCAGTTCCTGAGATTTCCAGACTTTAAGAAGCTTTTTCAGGTTCGCTGTGATGCTAGTGGTACGACTATTGGAGTTGTACTTAGCTAGGAGGATAAGCCTATGGCATTTTTCAGCAAGAAGCTAAATGAAAGAAGATAGAAATATTTGTCTTATGACAAGGAGTTGTTATACAGGTACTAAAACAATGGAGGCATTATCTTCTGGGAAATGAATTCGTGTTGTTTTTAGATAATTTTGTGCTACAACATGTAATGCAATAGCACAAGCTAAATCACAAACATGCCAAATGGGTATAATATTTGCAGAGTTTCACCTTCGTGTTGAAACACATCAGCGGGCAGGCCAACAAGGTGGCAGATGCACTGAGTAGGAGAGCTTTACTTCTATAGGAGAGTACTGTGAAAGTGTTGGGTTTTGAGCACTTGAAAGATTTATACCAGATTGACACAAATTTTCAAGAGGCCTATGAGGCATGTCCGAATCCCTTGGTGAGTGATAATAGTCCATGGCTGGACACAACTTGTAGGAGAAACTGCTGTTTAGGGGAGGACAGCTATGCATTCCTGACTGCTCGATGAGGGAGAACATTATTCGGGAAAAGCACAGTGGAGGTCTATTCGAACATTTTGGCATGGACAAGACACTTGAGCAGCTCAGTCATTTCTACTTTTAGCCAAAGATGTGGAGGGATGTACAATGATTTGTGACCAGATGTAAAGTGTGCTAGTTGGTGAAGGATCACAGTCAAAACACGGGACTATACACATCGTTACCTATTCCAGGCAGGCCGTGGGACTAAGTCAGCTTGGACTTTGTCTTGGGTCAACCTAAGACACAACGAGGTTATGACTCGGTGATGGTAGTAGTGGAAAAATTCTCAAAGATGGCACATTTCATCCCTTGTAGAAAAACTAATGATGCCACTCATGTGGCCCACTTGTTTTTCACAGAGATTGTGAGGCTACCTGGGTTTCCTAAGTCTATTCTTTCAGATAGGGATGTGAATTTTACGGGGCACTTTAAGCACACCCTATGGAAGAAAATGGATACACAGCTGAGTTACAACTCTGCTTATCATGCACAAATCGACAGACAAACAAAGGTGGTAAACAGGAGTCTAGGAAACCTGCTATGAAGCTTGATTGGAGAGAATTCGTGGATGTGGGATTGAGTGCTTGCATAGGCAGAGTTCACTTATAGTGACTCACCTAATCGCAGTACAAGCTACAGTCCAGTTTAGATATTGTATGGCATGCATCCTCGCAGAGTCCATGAGTTGCGGGATCTTGGATTGCAAGAAAGGCAAAGCACAGATGGAGAATATTTCTCTAACGTGATGAGGGATCTGCATGAGCAGGTGAAAATTAAATTGTAGGACAGCAGCCAAAAGTATAAACAACAAGTAGATTTGAAGAGAAGGGAAGTATATGTTAACATAGGAGATGAAGTCCTCGCACATTTGCGCAAGGAACACTTCCCCAGAGGTGCATACAATAAGTTAAAGTATAAGAAGATAGGACCTTGCAAAGTCCTCTAGAAATTTTTAGCGAATTCCTATGAGATACAGTTTCCACTCGAAATAGGCATTTCGCATATCTTTAATGTAGCAGACCTGTTCCCTTACACTTCTAACTCGGTGGAAGGAGTATCTGCAATACTTGGTCAAGTGGAAGAACTGTCCTATTGAGGACAGTTCGTGGCTTGATGCCAGGCAGATTGAGCA
>APFE031726575.1:55215-89235 GCA_000404065.3 Pinus taeda | reverse complement strand
AATATCTTTTGGGTTGTGGCATCCCCAGACATATGACCGCCACACACTCTAGAGTGACATTCATTTAAAACCTTTTCAGCTTCTTCATGCGTTAAACGTCGGAAAACAGAGTTCACCCCACGACGATAGAGTGTATCTCCAATGATCTTGTATTGTTGGGATTGGAAACATATTTTTCGTCGCTGAGATTATGAAATCTCAGGCTGAAAAGATTGGGTTTGGAGATAAACAATGATATCTCCATACCATGGATCAAGAGTGTTGATAAGAAACAAGGATTCGTCCGCAATGGGCTCTTCTGCCACAGTTTCAGTATCAGCATGTGGGAAGTCACACATCAACTCCACAAAAACTAAAGATTTCTTTGACTTAGATTTTTCAAATTCCAAGTCAAATTCCTGCAGGATAACAATCCATTTGGAATAATTTCCCCCTAGCAATTGTTTGGTCAAAATATAGATCATAGGGTTACAGTAAAAAATATGGTAGTTTTGCGTAGTAAGATGTAATGACGAAATATTTGGACATCTTGAACAGCTACCAAGGCCAATTTCTCCAAATGTGAATATTTTAACTCAGTCAGATTCAAAGTTCAACTAAGGTAGTAAATCACACGTTCACTACCGAATTCATCTTCCTGAACTAACACCATCTCGATGGTGGAATGAGAGGCAGCGAGATACAAGAAGTAATCTTGGTTGTAGTTGGGAGGATGCAATAATGGTGCATGGGTCAACGCGTGTTTAAGTGCATCAAAAGACTTGTCAGCTATCTCATCCCAAAAGAATGGAGTATTCTGTTTCAACAACCTGATAAAACCATTTGTTATCTCGGCGTAGTTAGGAATGAATCAGCATAAAAATTTTACTTTCCCTTGCAAACTTTGGAGTTGGCGAAGAGTCGAAGGAGGAGGCAATTTAATAATAGCACACGAATGCCGGCTTTTGAAACAACAAATCCTAGTAAACGACCCGTTTCTATACAAAAAACACATTTGTGTGGATTTAACCTAATTCAATAATGTCTACATCTCATAAAGATCGCTCGTAAATGAGTGAGATGATCAGCTCTACGTAATGAATGGGGAGGTAAATCATTGAGATAAGGTTGCACAATGTGCTTGATGTCATGAAACGCGTAAGACATAGCTCTTTGAAAAGTTGCTCCGACATTCTTCAACCCAAAAGGTAATTTGCAATAGGCAAATGTCCTCCATGGACAAATGAAAGCCGTTTTTGGTTGATCAGCAGGTAGAATGTTGATTTGATTGTAACCAGAAAAACCATCCATAAAGGAGAACATTTCACTACTGGCACAATCATTAATGATTTGATCGATATAGGGAGTTGGGTAATTGTCTTTGGGACAAGCTCGATTAATATCCCTATAATCGATACATATTCTTATCGTTCCTTGATTTTTGTTAACAGGAACAATATTCGATACCCAATCCGTTAAAGGAATTAGATAAATGAAACCTGCTTTAAGTAATTTCTCAATTTTTGCTTTAATAGTAGCAGCTTTTCGCGGGTGGATTTGACGCAAACATTGCTGGACGGGTTTAGCATCCAGGTAAGTTTTGATTTCATGAACAACAATTACTGGATCAATTCCTGGAATTTCTTCATATGACCAAGAAAACACGTCACGAAATTCTTGAAATAGAGCCTTATAAGTTTGGAGTTCATTTTCCGTACATGAGGAACCTATATGAATGTTTTCAACAATTCCCGGTTTAACTAAAATGTCAATAGGAACCGTTCGAGAAATATTTCCAAAATTTAACTCAGAATCAAGATTTTGCAATGGATTTTGTGGTTCTTTGACATAATCAGTAGTAAAAATAGATGAAAAATCATTTTCAAAATGATCAATCTCAGGTAAGAACGAAGATCTATGATGAAGATCTTCCCATTGTAAGTCATCAACAAACAAAATTTCACGAATCTGCTCATTAGTATGAACAAGTTCGGAAAAAGTTGTTGAATCTGAGTTTGATGTTGAAAGTGATTCTCCATGGACCACATTCATTAGATCAATTTCAGTTGAAGAAGGGTCGAAAAAGGACTGTATAGCCTGATACGCAATTTCATAGGGACTCAAAGGCATAACATCACCAAATGAATCCATCTCAGATTCGGAAGGTACGATCCAAGGAACATCATAAACAATAGTGTCTGATGAAATCATATGAATGGTTGTAGTAGAAAGTGATATGTTAGGAGGAGGAAAGGAAAAATTTCCTAGTAAACCAAAATCTTTAACTAATCCTACTCCAACATCCTTGTAAGGGATAGTTGTTTTGCTGACATGCTGGATACTTTCAGAAGAGGATGGGTCAGATGAATAGTAAGTTAGCTGGTCTATAGTTACGATCTTTCCATTATGAGGAAAATTTATAAGCCGAAAGACCGATGAAACAACAACAGTCATAGCGTAAGACCAACTACGACCCAAGAGAATGTTGTAATATAGAGGGGCATCAACCACTTCCACATCTAGATTAACAGTTTTGCCTTCAACCCCTATAGGTAAATCCTGTAAAATGCCAAAAGGATGGAACCCACAACCATCAAAAGCCTTTAGAATCGTCGGGGATTGATTAAGTGTAGGAGAACCAAGTAATCTCCAACACTGGATCAACATAATACACGTTGAAGCTCCCTCATCAATCACAGTCCTAAAGCAAGGTATGTTTTTGACTAAAACTAGAATCTGGAAAGCCATTTGATGAGGTAAGCGATGTGTACTATTTTCTAAATCGAAGATTATAAGGTTCGAGTCCTGAATATCAACAGCTCCTATAGCCGACAAAAGGAATTTACGCTGTGCTGGACATGATTGCAGCACCTCCAAAGCTGACATTGCTGAAGGGGAAATAGCTAAATCTTCAACAATGTTATAGTTCTGAGCAGCTCTCGCATGCGGATTGAAAGCTAACTTTCGAAGTATACCTTTAGCAGGCGGTTTGATTACTAAGTCTGGGTTAGGTTTCTCGATCTATAATAGATCAGAACCAGGAGATGAAGTTGATGGGTTTGAATTAGAAGATTCTGCTTCCTTACCATCAACAGGACTTTTACTTCCATAATCTTGCGATCGTGTCGCAATCCTAACATGGGACATCATCATTATGGGTTCTTCCAAGGCATTTGAGGAAGAACCTATCATCTTACTATCTTGACTAGGAAAAGGATCCTTCAAGATAGCAGGTGTTTGAGAACCTTTAACGATTTTCACAACCTCAACGCGATGAGGGTCGTCCCTTGTAAAATGCTTTTCGTCACAAATGAGAAAAGGATAACGAGGTTTACGTTTCTCATCAGTAGATTCCATTTTATCTGATTTCTCTTTCGAATTTTGCTTATTTTCTTCTTCCCCTTCTTTTTACTGTCGGATTTTGATTTGGCCATAGATGATTCTACGACATGAATATTGGCAGGAATTTCAACAGAAGAGTCTCCTGTCGGGGAATCTGGTAAAGTTATGATAGGAGAAGAATTCTTTGAAGATTTCTTCTTACTTTTGGTGTTAACTGAACCAATCATACCATCAACAGCATGAGACCCTGAAGGAGCTGCAGTTATTTGATTTTGTTTCGGAAGGTCGGGGATTTTCTCGTGTAAAGTACCCGACTGCGTATAAACGAGGTCAAGGTACTGAGCTTGAGCAATCACTTGCTCTTCAGTAACAACTCCTGCCCTAGCTACATCCTCAGTGATTTTAGGTAATAATGATTTAACAAATCATTATGCTAATATTTGATCCGAAATAAAAAATTTCACTAAACGCCATCGACGTCTCCATTCATGAATGTGATCTGAAATATAAGTGGACGTTGACTGTTTTAATGAAGTTAATAATTATGTGCCATTGTCATATCTGACAGGCAAATGAAAATGAGTTAAGAACGAAGTGGCTAACTGACTAAAGTTATAAAAAGAGGCTCGCGGTAACTCAATGTACCACTTGGCCGCAAGACCAATCAGAGTGCATTGAAAAAGACGCAAACGAATTGAATCATCTATAATGGATTTAGATGCACACTAGAGGTGATAAGTAATCACATGGTTTGACGGATCCTCTCCTGATTTACCTTCAAACTTTGGGATATCATTGGGCAACTTATTCGGCATTGGCAGCCAAAACGGAAGATAATTAATCGGATCATTCGTAAGGCGCGAAAAATCAGGCAAGTCCAAAGTTGCAATGAACGATAACTGACGATTAGGGTCTTGAAAAACTTGGGTCGTAAGCCCAGCCCCAGGAGGAGGATATCCAAGATAAATTGGAATTGGAATTGAATTTGGGATATTATATCCTCCTGGAAAAACAGGATTAACCGGACCGTACTAGGGTTGTTGAGGTTGTTGATAAATATATCCAGGTACGGTTGATACTGGTAGACTGGGCTTTGAACAGCGGGACCGAATTGGTACTGTCCTTGGTATATTTGATAAGTAAATTGAGGTTGACTTGTGACAACTGTACTTGGACCAAGTTGTCCTGCAGGCATCTGAACTGAAGTCTGAATTGTAGGTATAGACTGAGGCAAATATGCTTGACGATTTGATGCAGGAACAGTAGAAACCGGAGCTACCGATACTCCAGAAGTAGGTGGGGTAGATTGAACAGATGTTGCAGTAGTTACAACATTCGTTTGAGGTGGAGTTCGAGGCGAACTAGGCCTAGATTGATGAGCTACACCAGGTGCAGAGGTTTGAATAGTAGGCTGGATAGGTTGCTGGGTTGAACCAGAAACCAAAGTTTGTCCAGATTGAGATGAAAATTTCACATTAGGTTACAAGATCTATTGAGATTGAGATGGATCCCACACCATGTTCATTCCGGGGTATGGACCCATAGAAGGTTGAGCATATTGAGGACCATAACCGAGTTGAGGGTATGGTTGATAATTCAAAGGTACATTTCCAGCTCCTTGGGAAAATGATTAACCTAAAGGTGGTTGTAAACCTTGAGTTGGGTACTGACCTTGAGGTTGATAACCTTGAGGCACGTACTAAAACTGGGGTTGACCTTGAGGCATATATTGATATTGGGGTTGACCTTGAGGTACGTACTAAGTCTGGGGTTGACCTTGAGGAATGTACTGTCCCGAAGGTATGTACTGTCCTTAAGGTTGCCCACCAGGTTGTAACTGGGTACCTTGAGGTTGCCCCCCAGGTGATAATTGAGTACCTTGAGGTTGCCCCCGAGGCAGTAACTGACTACCTTGAGGTTGCGGATTTGGAATGGTACCTGACATCATAAGAATGTCTTATACACTCAACGGTTTAGTTCTGTTATTACAAGTTGATAACCCATGTTCAATGGGTTGAGGAGATGCTCCTGAAAAAGTACCAGTAAGTGACTGGTACCTAGAAGGAATAGAAGGACCACCATATGAAAATGTTTCCGGTGATTGGGAAAACATGGATGACTGTCTCGACATATTCAAAGGAGGATAATAACCTCTAGGTGTTGGATGAAAAGGAACTCGAGGTGGTGAAAAACTGAGACCCAGATTTTCTAAAAAGTTGGTCAATGAAAGATACCAAGCGTCCCTCCTAGGTGGACTGTAAAAAATTGATTCACACTCCCTAAGTTCTATAGTTGATTGATTTTCAGGGATAGATATACCTTCTTCGGGATTAACGAGTTCTTCAATAGCAATAAGTTTAGAAGGAAGATTTTGGGTAATGATCCTTCCTACCCTGGGTGAACTAGGACCACTGGAAGTTGGAGAAGCAAATCCTGATGATGGAGTAGCAGCAGGTTCAGTTTCAGGCTCAGAAATTTCAGGTTCTTCAGCTAATTCACTAGTAGAAGAAAAACTACCAGTAACTTCGGAAAATGAAATTGGTTCGGAAATATACTTTGTTGCTTGAACTTGATAATCAGGATGAACAACTAAGGAATATTTTTCTTCCGGTGACCCAACTCTACTGTCACTATGAGTTACAAGAGCTCGTAGCCCTTCAGGCTAGCTTGGTGAATACTCGGGAGGTTGCCCTCGAAGTCTATGGGATTGTCTCGGTAATTCAGCGACGATTAAATATTTTAATTACTTCACACACAAACAAAGAAAAATCTCAATGAAACCACCTAAAGTCTCTAAAGAACCGAACAATTTGAATCACATGCCTAAAAAATCTAGGAGTTCAAACCACACACAAACAGTAACTTCCGTACCAAAAACACTAGTTGGTGATGAAATCCAATGTCGCAGAATTCAATACAGAAATGGCGGTTGTAACAGTTACCTCGAAAACCTGCTTAATGAAACAGACTGGCACAAGTTTCTTCACTAAACCATCTCGAGTGAAGAGAACCTCCCAAAGAGTCCAAGTGAGTCTAGTCGACGTCTGCTCCAGCTACAGTGGGATCTTCCCTCCA
Source organism: Pinus taeda (assembly GCA_000404065.3). NCBI lineage: Eukaryota > Viridiplantae > Streptophyta > Pinopsida > Pinales > Pinaceae > Pinus > Pinus taeda. Next base: position 82,839 of record APFE031726575.1, on the reverse strand, counting down.
CTGTCACCTTAGGAAAGAATCCTATAGATTATGGTCACTATGGTTACCAACAGAAGCAAATATACCTGGGGGAAGAGTCTGTGATCCGATACACACGCAAGGGTAGAGTAGCAAAGCTCAATCCCCTTGAAGGCTCCTTGACATAACCCAAGGTTTAACAACAAGTGACCCCAGGCTCCTCGACAATGGTCAATCCGAGGTTTACCATTTTTAATACGTGTATATCTTCTATCGTTCCCAATGAGGAAGGATTGGTTACCCCACTGGTTCGGATATGATCTTGTGCTTGAATCCTTTAAGATGAGCTTCCCAGAGCATAGATTTAACAATTGGAATTTATCTCCTACTGCAAGATATAGCTACTTGTTTGTTTTAACTATCTTGGAGAGTTAATTACTCCCTACTCCAAGATACTAGCCTAAGCTATGTTGGTGATAAAGAGGCCTATAAATAAAAAGATTGCTAGATAAATTTTACTTTAAGCGTTATTTTTATGGTTGTTTCTTAAGTCAAAAGGTATGGAGATGAAACTTTATGGTGTGAAGACTCGACTCCAAAACACTAAAAAGCACCTAAGATGATAAACAATCCTTTTTCTTCAATGAATTTCTAGCTAAAGAAAGAGTTGAGAATGCAAATGCTTGAAAAACAAACATTTCCTTAACAAACAAATAAAAAGAAAAACCTTTTTTTCTTTTTCAATAAAATCAAAAATGAGACTACTAATTATGCTCATGAAAAAATATCCCTTTCTTTTCAACACTCAAAAACTACAAAAAACAAATTATTTCAAAAGAGATTCTAAAATTTCTCGAAAACACTCAAAACTATGAAAAATCTAATCTTGAGATCTACAACTTCTAAAAACCTAATTGAAGTAAAAGATTACAAAATTTCTTTTTGAGGACGTTTTACTTAGTTATTCAGCAAACTAAGGACCAATTCGTTCAGAATAACAAATTAATCAAAAAACAAAAAAAAACCAGCTTATGTTTTCTTTTTAAAAATGAAATTCAAAACTTTCAAAACAAGTTCTTTCAAAGCTTTTCAAAGAGAAAATGAGATCTATTTCTCACTAAAGGCAGATTTCACAAATCGGTCAGACTCATTAAGAAGACTAGCAAAAACCAGGGTAATCTGAGGTTTCCTAGGCTTCTAAACTCTGAGTTACTACAAAGACCAAATGAAAATCAAGCCAGGCACGCAAAACTTCTAGAAAATCACCTAAAACCAAAATGCTAATCGAAATCACCTACAAGAAGTTTATGACAAGACACATGCAGATCTGGGCAGAGGCTAAAAAACATAAACAAATCCTAAGCTTAACTGGATGAATAGATTTTAGGTTTTTCAAAAATTTGACAAGGTCCGCAGGCGTCTGGTATAACCAGATGCGGTACCGCTCTGTGTAGTAAAGCAACAGTGCAGGGATGCCCACAATGTGTTACAAGCAGAATGTGCGGTCCTCTTTCAAAAGCATGAAAAACAAAAAAAAAACAATTCAGGATCTAAAAACTACCCAATCCCACACACATCAAGCAAAAAACCAGAAACAGAGAAAAAGTTTCTCAAGTCAAAGTAAAAGTAAAGGCAAAAAACCAAAATTCAAGTCCCCAGTGGAGTCGCCATTTTTTTGGCCGGATAAATCGTTCTTGCGGACAAGACTGATCTCCCTAGTATCAACTGATATCTAGCAATATGTAGAACAAGCAAATCTACCTTTCTCTAAATATTGCGATTTATAAATAAAAAACCAAGAGGTGTTTTAGACCCTACCTTAATTCCAACGCTAGTTTGTGGCAGCCATGCTTCAGCCGTCCAAATGAGTTTCCTTTTAAAGAACCTGCAAAAACAAACAAGCACACATCAAATAACACCTGCATAGCCAATATAATAAATCATATTCATCATGGTGATCAAGGAATCCATGAAATAAACTATAGAAGACAGCTTATTGAGAAAAATAAACTTGATTGTATTAACTTTAAACAAAGAAGAACTTTACAACCTTGGTGCCTTGATGCTGTACAAGCTCCTCCCAGGGTCCAAGCAAGAATCTCCTCTACTTTGACAAGCTTCACACTCTTCCCAATGAGATTAAAAGGTATGTAATCTCTCCTCTCAAGCTCAATTAGGAAGTCTAAATTCCAACAGCATTTACCCTAAAAAATATTCAGCTTTCAACCTCCCTAGTAACTAGCCCAATGCCTCATTTTATAATGCAGAGGAAGGAAGTTACCAGGTCCACCTATGAAGGGATAGAGTCCTCCTTCAAAGGGATAAGCTCCTCACATCAAGGGGTTAGCTCCTTTAGTTATGGGATGCATGAACATCAAAGGAGTGAACTTGCCACCTCAAGATTCCCTCTAGAAGCTTCCAGAAATAACCCAAAGTGAGCTTTTAAGAATGTACTTGCGCCTTTTTGACTTTTACAGGGGTCTGCACCCATTACACAGAAATAGAGTGGGCAGGTCCACAGGGAACATGACCAGGGGGTGCAGGACTGCAGGTAATGCTAAGAGAAAGTACAAAACCAGATTTTTAGAGGTTTTCAAGGAATTTCCCTCATTTTTCAAGGCTTGACATGAAGAGTTGAGGTTTAAGACTTGCATAGGAGGAAAGTATGAGTGGTGATAGACTCATACTGACTGCAGAATGTCATGGTGACAATATTTTGTGCAACACCTGGACCACCTTCCTTTCGCTGATAAAGATTTCCAAATAAAAGATACCACTACCCTACAGCCCCTACTCAAAGAACATTGCCAAAGTAGGGACAAATACCTCAACCATGCTGATGAGATTGGCCTTTGGGAGTCAAATTAGCCCAAATACCAGTTCCCCCAAGTCCACATTTTCCCAGATATTGTCCACTACTTTCATGCCAACTACATCCCTAGTCAGAGAGCAGTCATGTCCCCAAACCAAACCATACTTTTCACCATCACTACCGAGTCCATAAACGAAATGTTGCAGCTCCAACCAGGGCCAAATCTAACTCCCCTCTCAATTGGAGACCCGTTGGACCAGTACCTCAAGCTTAGTTCTTCAAAATTGGCCCAATTGTTCCAAACCTTCATCAAAGAGGAAAAACACATCCCTAAGGATTCCCCTCCATATGTATCAGTCATTTTCTCTCCATGGGGCCAGAACATTGTAGCCATGATATCCTGTGTTCTGGGGTACACCACTAGTGAATACATTGATGAGTTAATCCTTGCCTTCATGTCCATCTACACTCCAGGACAACCTCCTGCTATCATTTATGACTATGCTCAATCTATAGCTGATAGGATCCATGAACAATTTCTTAGAATGAGCAATGAAAGAGTTTTCAAGCATTCCTCAGTCTTATACCATATGTTCTTGTATTATCAACCTGATAAGTTCCCATTCACCCTTTAGAAGCTGGACACCAAGGGTCAGCCCAGGTCAGTTATTTTTTGGACCCCATTGATCCACCAATATCAACCTCCATACTCTTATTCTGATTTCATTGATTTATTTGTACACCAAGTCATGGAAATGTTGACTAGAAGCCCTCCTCCTAGAATCAGTCTAGAAATAAAGAGATTCCTCCAACTGCCCAAGTAGACCAAAGTGGGTGATTGGTACATGTACCAAAACCACACTGAAATTAGAATATATGGTTACACGCTGGCACCATACAAGCTAGAAAGATACCACCCAATGAGGTTGTTTACATTGGAATACTATACAAATCATCAATGTAGATGAAGTGAACTTTGTCAATGCCAAGAAGAAGGCCAATTTCAAAATAAAAGACCAACTAGGCTGTTATCGGGAAATCTAGTGTCTATGCAGAGCTGCTAGTCCCACTAAGGCTGGTAGCTACCTTAGAAACAAACAAACTAAAACCACTTTCGTTTTCCTTTATGAGAAGTAGATAAGAGGGGAAAGAAGGAGAGCAACCTCTGTCTTGCACTTGGTTCCTTGCTTGATTTCTCTCCTTTTTGATAGAGCTTTGCCACTCGTTTCCTTGTTTACCCAGCTTCAAAGAGCACCTATAGAATCAAAGCAGCATAACACTATCCGAGAACAGAGATCTACTATCATAAACAATATAGGACCAGATATATATTGACCACACAAATGCACATATCATCAATCATACAAGAATGTGGAGGAAAACTTGAATAGATTTATTAATAATCAAGAATAGCAAAGAGGATTAAAACCAATTGTTCTGACCCAGCGTCATCCTCTCAGCAAGAAATCCCTTCTTCACCTCATGAAAATCTTAGATCACCCAACACTATGATATTACACCAAGAAACCAGCAACACTTCCTTACAAGATACAAAATTCCAGCCTTTGGATCTCTGGGATGAGGGATCCATATATAGATGTTTACAAGGGGGGTGAGTCATCTTTTGAGATTTGATTAGTGTCCTCTCTCTAATATTTCTTGATTCCACTTGGAGATTGATGATCTCTTACTCATCCCTGGGTGAATGCAAAGAGGCAAGTGTCACAGGAGAAGTTTCTGGAAGATTTCATGATCCTCCACCTTGCAGATTGACCCTGCCATTTGTCCACTCTTGCCCATCGCACCCCATAGAAGGGCTTTTCAAGATTAATCGCACCTCCCGTGTGTATTTAGGTGGGATGCAACGCACTTTGACCATGGAGTAGGTGAGATGGTCCAGTTTTTACCCGTTCTGAGTAGTTTTTCATGGAGAACTTCTAAGAGATGTTGTAATCAGTTGACCTTGTTCTTTTAGGGGTTGGAACAACACTTTTAGGGATTTAAGAGCCCTTGGTTTATGGACATTTATGATTGGGTTTGCAGTGCCCAAAAATTTCTATAACAGTTGCCCCCTAAAGCATGAGGTCGTTAATCCTTTTTGATGTTGGGTGAAATGCTTTATCATGAGGATCTGAAGTTTGTCAAGCTGGAAGGCGACCTGTAATAAGATACAATACAACACATTATATTCATAACATTTTCATATCTAGCTGAGGCAGGCATTCCCATGCTCAACTTTATAAATTCATTTTCATGTACATAAGACAGACAATCGTCTGTGTGTAGACTCATGATTCTAGTAGAGCCATCATCCTTTGGATTGGATGATTATTTGTGCAGCAATGATGTACATTTGATGTATTTATTTTCTTGAATATATATCGTAGCCCGGATGGATGAAACTAGATCTAGGGTCTTCAATCTCGTTCGATATTCACTCAAAGTACAAGTCGATCCATGTGAGAGATGTTCTGGAGTCGAACATGGAAAGACATTGCCTGATTACCAGCCAATGATGTAAGTTGTTAATAGGCACGAGAGGAATCACCGATAATGATGATGACCCTCAAGTTACTACAGTAAAATTGACGTGGTGTGAATAAGGGACTTGGCGTTGAACACCACGTAAAATATTTCGATCGAAGGCCATTGATATAAACCTGTCGTCAGAAGTGAGAAACTTGCCATTGAGGCATGCAAGCTTCAAAGCACTGAAAGGGTTGTTCCTAGATCAACTTCCTGGATAATGAGCTGATGTCGAAATGAAGCGATCCATCATAGGAGGGCCTTAGTGAATCCCGCATCAATGACATGGAACGGAGAAAATGATTTTAATGGAGGTAAAAACGATCTGATGATATAAGATTCAGGGTGGCGGTCAGGAAAGAATGGAGCGTAAATGTATTGCAGTGGATGAGACACAGGTGAATTCTCTGAGTGACTTCTCTTGAACATATCGGCGACATCGACATGATGGATTGGTAGCGTTAACCCCAAATATGGATGGTGTGATGGACCAATGGTGATATGACCAGTGAAAGGAACAACCCAACCCGACTCGGATGCGGAGTGAAAGTGTCATGTTCAAGAGCGACTTTCTACCAATAAAGTTTCTTCAAGTTTTCTTCCCAATTTTTCCCCAGTCATTGCTGACTAGTACCTCTTTATTTTTTTCAAGCTTGAGGAGGATAACATATGCTTGTTCTATAATATGCCCTTCGGGCAAACCCATCGCTATGTTTTAACGAGCCTAGCGATAGTGAAACTTGTTCTTGTCTGTATGGACAAGTTTGTCGCTATTCGGTTTTAATGAGTTTAACGACAAGGATAACTCGGTCCTTTTCAATTTTAGAGAGTCTGAAAAAGGGACGTGAAGAAAACTCCAACAATCCTTTTTCGTCATATAATCCCTTGAGTCCGAAAAGGTATAAAATAATACAAAAGGGATGAAATTTCCGTACTTTTAACGAGCCGAACAAAACAAGCGCTTGATATTTTTGTGTAATAATCCCTCAGGTCCAAAAATATTAAAATCTAAAGGAGGGATAGCACTTCCGGTCCCTTTAACGAGCTGTAGAGGCCAATTGCTCAGCAATATTTCCATATTTTATGAGTCAGTTGAAAAGAGCTTAAAGGAGACTCATTTTTTGAGGAATGAGTGATAAATTTGGGTAGCAGCTAATTCCAGGTAAGGTTTGGAATTTTCCAATCATGGCAGTGTCACAGGATGGCTAACAGGATCACTCTTTGCAGTTGTTCCTCAAAAAGGGTAAACAATCAAATGGAGTTGAATGATCGGCCAATACAGAGTGGAGGTGATGATGAGAACACGACCAAGGCTTTAAAGGCTAATAATAATACATTCATGATGGTTATTTACCGGAAATTGGTTCATTTTTTAATGAGCTTAAACTCTGGGGGAACATTTGCTCATTGCTTATGTTTATTTTTTAACGAGCTTGCATTTCGCGTTAAAACTGCTCGATCCAGTCGTATAATAAGGATGTCTCATTTAAAATGGCATTTTTTCAAAGCTTTGCCTCACATCCTTTCTTTGTGAAAGTTAGGAAACGCCCAATCCTATGAGTTTAAAGGGTTAAAGGACCTAAAAATTTTAAAAAATAAATGGTCGCTCTTCACTTGCACGCCAAAAGGTTTGCATGCCCCTAGGTATAGCGAAGTAGAGTTTCCAGGTTACCCCTCAATTTGCAGACAAAACATTTGTTTTATTGGGAAAGGCCTACCTTTTAATAGAGGTATCTTATTCCGGTCTAACCCCATTTTCCTAAATGGACGGGTGTGTCAACCAGTCATATATCCTTCACGGAAACCTACCCTATACCCAAGGTTTCCCCGTCGAAATAGGCCAGGGTGCATGCCCGCTGGGTTTCAGTCATATCCTCCGAATAACTCGTGCTCATCGGGAGGACGGACTGGGGATTGATGAGACATTCCTTGCGTAAAAATACCATTCAGGGATGGTATATGACTATTTTCTATGTGTGAACCGGGGAATGAAAGCTGGTCTGCGAGCTTGACCACTCTTCCTTCATGCGGAAAACACATTACTCTAAAGAATGAGGAGACAATGGCTCCCATGCAATAAATATAGTCGCGTCCAAGGAGTAGATTATAATCCAGGGGTCCTTGGACTACCATTACGTTCATGTGAACGGTTTTCCTTTTCAATGTTATTGGCACATTGGGAGAGATCCCTAATGGTCGACTAGTTCCTTTGTCAAAGCCTGTTAGATTTCTCATCTCAGGCAAAAGCGGTGGCGAACCAAGTGCTTTCCAAGCAGTTGAGGAAAGGATACTCACAGAAGCCCCTTCATCTATGATGGTACCAGCCATGACCATTCTATATATTTGAGCAATGATTCGAAATGGTACACTAGTCGGTAAACGGGGTGTGCCTAGTAGATTCCAATCGAAGGAAACAACTAGGTTGCTTGGAGGTGGGACCGAATAGATGGCCAGATACGACTCTGACAAACTTCCCTCCTATGGTAAAGGAACGGGTAGACTACCCCCATGTTCATCGGAGTCTATGCTTATGAAGAGAATTTGGACGGTGTCGTTGTTGTTCTCTCCGGTGACTGTATCATCTGAAGATGGATCCTCTTAAGGCACGACCGGGTCAACTGCCGCCTCGACCATTTGACTTTCGTCTGGTATGGATTCAGATGGTTTATATTCAATGATAGATGCTTCGGCTGACCACAACGGCGTGTCAGCCGGATTTTCAACTAGTGACGGACTCGGCAAGAGCTTCTTATATCCAGGAGGAAGCCGTAACGGTGAAACCGGATGGTCGTCCAAAACTCTTTTAGCCTCATCTAAGAAGGCACAATGGTGGACGCCGTGATCACCTTCACACAGTTTACAAGGAAATTTACATTTTCCTTTTTGTCCAGGGGCTTCACTTTCACTAGTTGACGGTGTATCTTCAAAATGATTATCAGGGGTTGACGACACCGGATTATGCAAACGAGGGGACCAGTCCCTTAAGATCCGAGGGATGCAAGGACAATCTCGATGATAGTGGTATCCTTTGCAAATGACACATGGCGATTTAGGCCTAGACGGTGCAGTGTGTGGATTTTCGCTAGACGATGCTTAGTTGCCCCTTTTTGCCTTTGGCTCCTTCTTCTTCTTCTCCTTCTTCTTCTTGGTTACTTGATTTTTGGCTTTACTAACTTCATCAAGCGAAGAGGAAGGAGGAGAGGAAGAATTGGATGAAGTAGAAGGTTGGGGGGTAACTATGGTATCATCTAGTTGCTGACTTGATTATTCAGGAATCACGGTGTTCTGAATGAAAAAGGTTGAGAAGAGCCATACGGGCAAGCCAATTGTCAATCCTAGAAGTGACAATGTGGCAATATGGGGTGCACCAACATCTCCCCAAGAGGAAAAAGGACTAGGATTTCCTCCAAGGGGAACTCCTTGGTTAGTGGACTTCATTTTTCTCAACCTAAGACCAACGTAGGAAAGGTGATGTTTATTCCGATTAAAATAAATTTTAGACGCTTTGACACAACTTTCTTTTTCAATTTTTAAGAGTCGAGAAAAAACAAAAGATGACTCTAGTCGCCTTCGATTTTTAATGATCCTGGAGTGACAAGTGCTCAGATGGACCTTTTCCTTTAAGGAGTCTGAAAAGGAACGAAAGAGACTACTCTGGAAATCTAGACGGAGGGATTACCAAACCAATCGCAAAACTGCAGAATACTTTTTACGGTACGACAGTCAATCTTCCTGAATGCTGTGTTCAGTGCATTGCGATCGATAGGGAGGCAGACACAGCTTCCTATGGATAAAGGATAAAACCTATTGTGGTCTCCCAATATATACTCGACAGTACGTGGGAGCACAAGTGCGTACTAGCACTTATTGTCTCAAAGTGGAGGAATCACCCAACCAGCAATGAAAACAACAGTTACCAGGCTTTACGACGTCGGAATACGTCTCTATCCTAGACTTCTAAATGTTGTGCGTTAGATTCCAAAGCGTTTTTAGATTCATTGAATTTATTTTACAGTTGATCTTGCTCAAGAAATTTGCTTTTCAGGTTCATCACGTGATGTAGATGTACAATTCCTAAAATGCAATCTAAGATGATAAACAATCGTTTAATCTTCTTTTTGCAATGAAAATCCCAGCTACTAAGTAAAGAGAGACGATATTCTTTCAACATAGAGCAGAGAGCACACACTATATGCACTGTCCTAAATCAAACCAATAAACAGTCTAAATGCAAATTCACATGCATGTATTTGTTTTCAGCCTTCTTAATGTGTGAATGATAAAAAGAAAGCTAAGCTTAAATCGGAATTATTTTCAAAGCGACTTTACTAACAAGTTTCTTTTCAAGACAAAATGAAGACAATGACGACACTTTGCGATTTGGAATTGAAAACTTTCTTTTGACACTTGAAAAATTATTAATTCAAATCAAATACAAGAGTAACAATGTAATCGACTATCAAGAACAATCAGATTCTCTTTTATGACTGAAAACGACACTTGCGACACTTTCAAATCAAGAAACGATAGTTCAATTACGCTACTTCTTTGTAAAAGAGAACTGAAAATGGCTCAAAATACATAACACATTTGCAGTTATTTGCACAATAGAGGAGGAATAATGGAAAGGAAGGGGATTTCAACAGAGGTATACCGACTACAGACAGCAAACTCCTAAATAGAGCTGAAAAGAGTGAACACAGAAACCAAAATCTGAGAACAGAAGAGGTCCTGTCTAATCAGCGCACCTGTAACACAGGGAAAGTGAGATGCAGCACACCTACCACACTCGGGAAGTGTGATGCATCCAGATTCCAGAGAAGAGACTATGCGATGATCCAGGGACGAGACTTCAACTGGGTTCCGGGTCACCGTTTGCAGCTCAGTTCAGGGATTTAGGCCGAGCAAGTGGTAATCAGTAAATCAATCACATGGGTAGATCTAAGGAGGTTACTAGAGCCACCACAGGGGAAATCAGAGAGCCTGTAAATCAATTGTTTAGTTCATTAACAAAACCCGGAGATAGACTGAAGCAGCATTGATCTACTTTGCATTTGCATAGAAAATGCAGTTCGAAGGCTAGCTGGCTTGACTTCAAGCTCCGTCTGTAAGTTTATAAAGCAAACAAATATAGACAAACAAATAATCTATTCATCTCCCACTGTGGTCGCCATTTTGTTATAGGGAAATCTAGTGTCTATGCAGAGCTACTAGTCCCACTAAGGCTGGTAGCTACCTTAGAAACAAACAAACTAAAACCACTTTCGTTTTCCTTTATGAGAAGTAGATAAGAGGGGAAAGAAGGAGACCAACCTCTGTCTTGCGCTTGGTTCCTTGCTTGATTCCTCTCCTTTCTGATAGAGCTTTGCCACTCATTTCCTCGTTTACCCAGCTTCAAAGAGCACCTGTAGAATGAAAGCAGCATAACACTATCCGAGAACAGAGATCTACTATCATAAACAATATAGGACCAGATATATATTTACCACACAAATGCACATATCATCAATCGTACAAGAATGTGGAGGAAAACTTGAATAGATTTATTAATAATCAAGAATAGCAAAGAGGATTACAACCAATTGTTCTGACCCAGCGTCATCCTCTCAGCAAGAAATCCCTTCTTCACCTCATGAAAAGCTTAGATCACCCAACACTATGATATTACACCAAGAAACCAGCAGCACTTCCTTACAACATATAAAATTCCAGCCTCTGGATCTATGGGATGAGGGATCCATATATAGATGTTTTCAAGGGGGGTGAGTCAGCTTTTGAGATTTTATTAGTTTCCTCTCTCTAATAGTTCTTGATTCCACTTGGAGATTGGTGATCTCTTACTCATCCCTGGGCGAAGGCAGAGAGGCAAGTGTCACAGGAGAAGTTTCTGGAAGATTCCATGATCCTCCACCTTGCATATTGACCCTGCCATTTTTCCACTCTCACCCATCACACCCCATAGAAGGGCTTTTCAAGATGCATCGCACCTCTTGTGTGTATTTAGGTGGGATGCACCGCACTTTGACCATGGAGCAGGTGAGATGGTCCAGTTTTGACCAGTTCTGATTAGTTTTTCATGGAGAACTTCTGGGAGATGCTGTAATCAGTTGACCTTGTTCTTTTAGGGGTTGGAACAAAACTTTTAGGGACTTAAGAGCCCTTGGTTTATGGACATTTATGTTTGGGGTTGCAGTGCCCAAAAATTTCTATAACATAGGCCCCTTCATATGCAACTCGAGGGAGGCAGGAAAAGAAGCAGATTTTGATATTGCAGAACATTAAGTTCCAAAGAAGTTTTGTTTGGAGATATAACCCTTTGGAATTCATCACCAAAAAGAGACAAAAAGTCAAGCTAGGACCTTTCATTCACCATCCCATACCTGAAATAGAAGCCTATGCCAATCATACAGAATGGGTGGAAGGTACCCTAGTAGACCAAGACAACACCAGGGTAGACATAGAGAATACTCTCATTGATCTAGAAAGACAACTTGATGAGGGTTCTTTCCTACAGGTATCATAGCAATCAGACCAACCAGAGACAACCACGAGTACCCCTCCAATTGTGTATACTCCTCAAAATGAGGAGAAGAACCTAAAGAGAAGTAGGGAGGAGGCCACTCCATCAGCAAGAGGAACCTCATACGCTCAGCCAGAAACAAGCCAAGAAAAAAGGCAGAAAATGAATCCTATCTCTGAATAGGAGGATACAGAGGGCTCAGCTGAGGTCACAAACACAGAAGGAAACAGAAGCAGGCCTACCACTCCATCTAAAGGCATGCAAGAGCCTTCCACATCACAGAATTAGATGTTGGAAAGGAAACTTAGTGTGGAAGTGTCTTCATTCAGCAGGTCTGCTGACAGAGACCAGGACATCAAGGTAAGATACAAGGAAATCAATGCAAGAAATGAAAGGCTCAAGGCCCAAACCTATGCTCAGTACCTAAAGCTAAGTTCTACCAATCAAACAAGGCTAATGTTAGCCTTTAACATTAAAGAGGGGAAGTTGCAGATGTCTTTCATCAAACCTACAACCCAACAACCAAAGGCAGCATCTGATTTCAAAAAGGTAGACTTTGAAGTGTTGGCAAGGGATATTCATCCCATAGACCAGATTGAACTACACAAATAGTTTGGAGAAACGATATACTCCACCCTAATAGGTAAAGCCATAGCTGCTCATCAGCTAAAAAATTCTTTAAACAACATTTCAGCACAATTTCAGTTAGAGAAGGCCTCCTCACAGGCTAAGGATACTAGGATCAAGTCCTTAGAGGACTTAGTGATTGAATTGGGACACGATCCCAAGGATATAAAAGCCACAGAACAACTTATTCAAGAGAAGAATGATGATATAGCTACATTGAAGAAACAGATAAAAATACCTCAGCTACATCATCCACAAACATTGGAAGTCCTAGAAGCCCAAGAGGGGCATGAAGAACTCATGGACTTAGTCTTAAAGCTGAATGATCAACTAAAAGAGACAAAAAAAGAATTGGATGCTTTAATCCAATTAAAACAAGTGCATGTGATAACTTCTTCAACAAATGTTATCCCTACAATCTCCACAACAGTGCCATCCACACTAGCAACATCTTTGGCACCTACAACTCCACTTGCCACAACCTTGCCAGCAACAACAAAACCTACATCAACATCATGTGCATCAGGAGAGAAAGTAGCAGAACTAATTAAATACATAAAAGAGATGTCTATCCAGGCTACTGAAATGAACAGGTTAAGAGTAAAGGTTGCAAGTTTGGAAACTGACTGCAAAATTGCCCAACTGAAACAAAAAGAGGAAGCACAGAAGGCCCAAAGAATGAGTGAAAGGATCAAAGTGTTATAGAAAGACTTAACACTGGAGAAACCACTTGGGAAAACCAAGGAAATTCTATGGGCCAATATCATTGACTCTGTCAATGATATTTGGCCATCGATCCAAGTTATTTTTGAACAAAAAGAGTTAGTAATGATAGCTACAAAAGCTATCCAGAAAGTAAAAGAGGAGTTGGGAGATAAGCCTAAGGATGCCAATAGACTCATCCACTTCCTCAACAACAAGAATAGATATGAGCTCCATGAGCTAAATATAGAAGATGGGACTGAGACTATTTTAGAAATAAGGAAAGTCCTTTCCAAAAGGAACCTTATGCTTAACTTAGAAGAAAAGTGCCACAATATGCAGGTAGCCATTGATAGGTTTATGGCTAAATTCCATATTTTGGGGGAGAAAGGTCTACCTAGTCCTATGGTTACCAATGACAAACTCATCATGCAGTTGGAATATTGTAATAGACTTGAATAGTTGGCTAAGGAACAAGCCAGCTCTTCATCCATAAAAGCATTGCTAACAGGCAAAGTTTCGTACAACACATTTGAAAATTTGTTTTTCCTGGAGCATGAGGTCAAACATTTATTCCTCACCAAGCCCAATTTTTCCAAGTATACTGAAGCCGATGAAATATACGAGAGAATGATGAATGTAAAATTACTTGATGCAGAATGGTGCGAGACAATGATTGATTTACTGTGATAAATTGACAACAAAATTTTCTGCATAGCCAAAACAGAACAACGAGGTAAACAGGTGAAGAAAACAAATTAGGGTCAAAGAGTATAAGGGTCAAAGAGGATAAGATGAAAGGTAAAAGTTGAAGAATATTCCAGCATGAAACACCACAACTGCAAGCCAGCATAAAGGGTTACACTTCAATGATAAAGGCCAACACACACATAATAAAATGGACAACATGAAATAGTTCAATAGTTGCTCTCTCTTTATAATTTAGTGATTAATCTAATCTAGTTAAGAGATCCTTATGAGAATTAAGAACTAGCCTAAAATCTCACCCAAAACAAAGTTAAATGCTCCATAGCCCAATAGCTATGGAGTCAATCAAAGGATGGCTTAACTGGATTAGATCAATCAAAGGATGGCTTAACTAGATTAGATCAATCACTAAAGGAAGAGTTCACAGGGCAGGCTACCAAAGCAAAAGGCAAATCTTCAGGTTCTAATGGATGAGGTAGTCCTAACTAGGGTGAGAGGGCAATGAAAAATCCTTAGACCGGGATCAAGATGAAGAGCATGAGGATATCAGTAGAAAAGGGCAACTAAGAATCCTTTACTATGGACTTAGGGGGGAAACTACGAAAGTAAGGGAGCAATTAAGGATTCCCAGACTAAGATAGTTTAGCAGAAAACATTGAGAATGTAAACAGTCAAGATAGAAAGCTTTTAAAGATAATTCTGAAATATCATTCCTTGTTTACCATTCAGATTTCATAGAAACAGATGTGATTATTTATAAACATGAAGAGAAAACAATAATAAACATGATAGATAATACTTATTTGATTTCCGTTGTACACAAGAATCTTGTGAAATGTCTTTATTTTATTCCTTGATCTAGCAAGCCAATCCAATCTTGATTACAATAGCTCCTTAACTTGATAAGAAAATTTCTACAGAAATTTCTTTGAATCCACACTAACTAATTTGAAATGTGAAGTATTTATACAAAAATTATTACAAAATATCTCATAAAAGTTTGAAAATTAATCTAGGAAATCAAAGATATCTTCAAGCATGAAGATAGAGACAGATGGAAAACTGCATCTTGTTGTCCCCTTTATTGTGATTGTGTTGGCTGTTTGTAGTTTGAATTTTCCTCCTTCAGTTGATTGATATCTGTGTGCTGGAATCACTTTTTGTCTTCAACCTACTAATACTCTTTACCTGCTACTCTTTGACCCCGTTTCACCTTTTTCATCTGGCTGCCGTCAGATTTATTGTGGTAACTTTATGGTAAATCTATCAATTTTACCCACCATTCATCTTCAAGTAACTTTATTTTAAGCATCTTTCTGTAGATCTCATCTGCTTCAGTGTATTTGGAAAAATTTGGCTTATTGTCAAACAAGTGCTTTACCTCATGCTCCAGGAAGAACAAATTTTCCAAATTATCGTACAATACCTTTCCTATGGGCAATGCTTTAACTCCTGAAGTGCTTGCTTGGTCTTTGGCCAACTTGTTTAATCTATCAATGTAGTCCTATTGGGTCATAAGCTTGTCATGGATGAACATAGAACTGGGAAGGCCTTTTTCCCTCAAAACTCCAAACTTTTCCATGAATCTGTAAATATCTACCTGCATGCTTTGGCATCATTTTTCTAAATTGAGCATAAGGTTCCTTTTAGTCAGAACCCTTTTTATTTCTATGATGGTTTCAGTTCTGTCCTCTACACCAAGTTCATCTAATTGATACCTGTTCTTGCTTTTCAAGAAATTGATAAGTTGGTTGGCCTCCTCAGGCCGGTCTGCCAGGTCTCCCTTTGTCTTTTGGATTGCTTCGATGGCCATTTTCACCAGTTCTGTTTGCTAAAAAATTACTTGAATTGATGGCCAAACATCATTAACAGATTCAATGATGTTGGCCCAGAGCATCTCTGTTAGTTTTCCTAGTGGTTGTTGCAATGTCAAGTATTTTTCAAGAATTTTTGTCCTCTCACCCATACTCAGGTTCTTCTGTGCTTCTTCTTTTTGTTGTATTTGTGCTAGCTTACAGTAATTTTCTAGCTAGACACTTTTTCCTTATGTATTTTAAGATCTGTAGTCTGGATGGTCATTTCCTCCATGGCTTTCACTAATTCTATTGTCTTTTCTGTAGATGTACTTGCACTTGTGGACTCAGCTGTGATTGGCATGGCTGTAATAGGTGGAGCTGCTGGTGCTAAGGAAGCTGCCAATGTTGAGGGAACTGCTATAGAAACTACAGGAATAACAGTCTGTGGAGTGGTGGCCAACTCGCTCTGTTTAGACTTAATCAAATTGTCCATATCCTTCTCTGTTTCGTTCAATTGATCATTTAGCTTAACGACTAAGTCCATAAGCTTTTCTTGTTCCTTCTGAGTTTCTAACACTTCTGTCATTTGTGGTTGATGCAGATGTGGAATTTTGGGCTACTCTTTCAAGGCAGCTATATCATCATTTTTCCTTTTAATTATCTACAGCCTTTACATATTTGGGATCATGTCCCAACTCCATGATTAAGTCCTCAAAGGACTTGATCCTAGTATCTTTGGCCTATGAGGAGGCCTTCCCTAGTTGGAATTGAGCTGATATATTATTCAACGAATTTTTTAATTGATGGGCTGCAATGGCTTTGCTAGTAAATGTGGAATACACCATCTCCTGTCTGTTTATGCAATTCAATTTGGTCAATAGGATGTATATCCTTTGCCACCACTTCAAAATCTATCTTCAAGTAATCATCTATTTACTTGGGTTGTTGAGTGGTAGGAATCAAGAAATTCATTTGTATTTTACCTTCTTTTACATCAAAGGCTAACATAAGCCTATTTTGATTGGTGGGAGCCATTTTGAGGTATTGTGCATAGCTTTGAGCCTCCAACCTTTCATTTTTGGCCTTTATCTCTTTGTATTTTTTTCTAATATCCTGGTCTTGGCTAGCTGGAGCCCTGAATGAGGAGACTTCCACACTTTGTTTTCTTTCCAACACCTGAGTAGTTGTAGTGGAAGGTTCTTGTGTTCCTTCAAAGGGAGTATCATGCCTTCTCTCTGCTCTTTCTGTGCTTGTGGTTCCAGCTGTTTCTTTTGTGTATTCTTGCTCTAAAAAAGAATTTAACCTTTCCCTTTTGACATAAATCTATGCAATTGGTCTGCCAGAAGCAGTGGCCTCCTCTCTGTCTCTTTTGGGGTTCTTCTCCTCGTTTACAGGAGTTTGCACAATAGGAGGGGTACTCATAATGTGCTCTAGTTGTATTGTTTGAGTCAGCTCTTCTGATAAGTCTGGTTGCTCTGACTCTTCTTTCTCCTGAGGTCCTTCTTCTGTTTGTAGTTCATTGTGTTATTGTGTTTCTCTTTGGGCTTGGGATTCTTCTGGTACTTATATGAAAGAATCTTCATCAAGTCTCCTCTCTAGATCAATTAATACATTATCGGCAGCAACTTCAGTGATATCTCTGTCCACTAGAGTGTTTTCCACCCATTCTAGTTAATTTTCATATTGTTCTATCTCAGGAATTCTGTGGTGGATGTAGGGAGACAATTTGTTTTTCTGTCTTCTATTGCAGATGAAGTCAAAGGGGTCATATCTCCATATGAAGCTTTGTTTCAGTTTGATCCTTTGAAGAATTTCATATGCTTCTCTTCTAACTTATCTACTATTGCATACAAAGGGGCCTAGCTGGTATTTTATTCTAAGTTGAGCTTTCCTCTTGGCGTTTAGTAAATATACCTCATTTGAGTTGATTATCTACCTGTAGTACTCCAGAGCAAATAACCTCATTGAGAGGTATCTGGGTAATTTGTATGGTGCTAACTCACAACTATAGATTTTGATTTCAGTATGATTTTGGTACAAGTACCAATTTTCCACTTTGTGTTGTTTAGACAGCTGTAGGATCCTCCTGATATCTATAATGATCCTTGGGGGAGGACTTCCTAACAACATGGTTGCTACTAGATGCAAAAAAAAGTATGTGAAGTCTATGTATGTATATGGAGAGTCATATTGGTGGATCAACGAGGTCTAGAAGACTACTGACCTAGAATTGCCTCTGATATCAAGTTTTTGAAGAGTAAATCAGAATTTATCAGCTTGATAGTATATGAAAAGGTGATAGAGATGAGAAGAGTACTTAAAAACTCTTTCATTGTCCATTCTCATGAATTGATCATGAATTTAATCTGCTATGAATTTGTCATAATCAAACATGATGGCAGGGGGCTATCCAGGAGTGAAAATGGACATGAAGGCAATAATGATTTCATCAACATACTCGTTGGTAGTATAGCCTAAGAAACTAGATGTCATTAACACAATGTCCTGCCAAGTTTAGAAAATATGGTCCACATGTATGGGGGAGGATCATTTGGAATATATTTCTCTTCCACAATAAAAGTCTAGAATATTTCAACAAGTTTGGTAGTGGTGATTTTTGAGAATTTGTCTAACAAGTCTCCAATGGAAATAGGAGTCAGATTTTGTCCTGGTTGTAGCTGCAGCATTTCATTGATGGAGTCATTAGTGATGGTAAAAAGTACAGTATGGTCAAGGGACATTACTTCTCTTTGGATGGGACTGTAGTTTGCATGGAAATAGTGGACAATTTATGGAAATATATGCACTCTAGGGAATTGGTACTTGGGCAAATTTGATTCCCTAAGACCTATTGTTTTGTGTGGTTTAGGCACTGGTCTTTGTACCTGTAGCATAACTTCATTGGGGATTCATGGACAGTGGTGTCCTTCGTTTGGAAATCTTTGTCCACCATAGGGAGATGGTCTAAATCCAGGTGTGGGGTGGTAATTGGTCGGACATTCATTGCGACTAGAGCGGCCATTCTTAATTATTGTGGATTTAAGAATGGGGAAAGAGGGTTTTTAGCCACATTGGAGTAATTTGGTTCAATTTAGAGTAGTTTGGGGTTGTTGGACAATTCTTTCACTTAATTACTTTATAACTTAAAGCAATTGAGTAACAAGTTTAGGAATGAGACACGGTTTCTTGGTGAATTCGAATAAATACCTAGTTTTTGGCCTTGAATGGGTCGACGGACAACTATGCACAGTTGAAGGAGGTGTAGGTGACTGAAGAGTGGACTGGAAGTTCAGCGGCTTCTGTAGGTTGGTGGTTGGATGTGGGTTGGTAGTTGTACGTAATTTGTAGCTTGCATGGAGGCCTGGGCATCTTTTTCATGATAAAACAAAAAATAATGAGTTCTTTAGTTTTATTTGCAAAGTTAATTGTTTGGCGGGCACATGGGAAAAGGTACGTTTGGCTTTTAGCAGGAGATGGGATGTTTTGTCGTCTAGCAGGAAGTGGTCAAGGGTTTGATCACACCGCTTTTGGACTAGAGTGGTTTTGGGGGGAGGCCACTTGATGTCATTCATCGGGCGCCATGTAGCATCGGGGCCCAAAAGGAAACCACCCATATTGGGCAGGTAAAGGTCAGAATTTGGAGGCTACCCGATATGATCATCCACCATTGGATCAAAGGGAGCCTGATTGTATGGTGATCGGGGTGGAGTTTTGACATGAAGTTTAATGGAGGGGCCCGACGAAGATTTAAAAGCGGCAGGTTTTAATTAATCACGGATTATGGTGGATTAAGGGCGTCAGGGGTGATTTCATTAGTGGAGGTTGATTATTAATTAACTGCAAATTAGTTAATAATTCGTTTTATTGAGGTATGGGTTTATTATAAAGTTTATGTTTCAAACGTTTGGGGCGGGGTATTAATACGAGGGTTTTATTTATAACTATATACGAGAAGGGTTTATATTTCTTTTTTGGGATTTAATATATATACAGTTAGAAATTGATTATGAAAGTGAAAGCACTAAAGCGTAATGTATTTTCTTTAGGCATTGTAATAACACATTATACTTAGGCTTCGAATGTTTTTTGGGTTTTTTGAGAAAAGGGATTTTCTCATGGGGGATGGCTTTTCCTTAGGAAAATAATGTTTTTTTCTCAGGAAAGGGGATTTGTTAGGGAATATGAGTGTTTTGAAGGGGAGAATATTCATGAGGGGAATTTTAGTACTTAGGACCTATAATTCATTAGGCCGAGGTTCTGATTCCTCCAGAAGCCATAGAAATTCTTTGAGCCCCTTTGACTTAAGATTTTAGGTACTTAAGACTTTTCTTGGAAATTAGTTAAGTGAAAGGTGTAACGAGTGAGGGAGGTTAATCAATTTGACTTTGTGGATTTGATACATGCCCAATTTTTATCCATACTTAGAAATTTGATGACGAAGGTGATAAATATGCTTTTATCTAACAATCATCACAATTCTGCAACCATTCTTCTACTTACCCACCTACTCATCCTATCATTTTTACTTCTCTTTATTAGGGTGCACTTAAGCTGGCAAATCCTTATAAAAAAATTTTCTTTTATTTTACAAGAGTAATCTATCTAAGTCTAACCTTATTACATCTAAGGACTTAGATTAAATAGTTGAGCTCCTTTTATTTACTCTACCTAATCTAATTATCTGCCAAGGTTAAACAGTTTGGTCATATTTCATTCTCTATCTGTGGACATGAAATAGCCAAGTTTAAACACTTTGACTATCATGGATTGTGGAAAAGATAACAAGATGCACACAATCATTTATTCAGCATCAAAAGTAAATAGTAGTGGCATTTGGACTTGCACACTTTCATGGTATTTTTTCTTGGGGTTCATTTTTTCATCTTTTCTAACTTTTTTTACTCTTTCTGTCCTTTGAGTTTTCTTTTAGGACATACCCTCTTTACATTTTTTAATTTTTTGAATATGGAAAACATTTGCAGAAAGAAAAGGTATGTACATATTACAGATTTAATCTCAGCCATTCAAAAATTATGAATACTATTGGTATAGGAACCTAACAGTGGCTCCACTTCGGAATGGCATTTCCTAGTGAAATGTCAATAACTAGTAGATCAACGGCCTTCTGAATTACTGTGATCTTACTCTACAACTTTTCCCTTTTCTTTACTGCATTATTGTTATTTATGACAGTGAAAATTTTGAAGCTTAGGGCCTTCTCTTCGGGCTTCAACTCCAAAAATTACCATCCAACCAATACTAAACTTTTGAAAAATAGAATATGTATAAGTGATTGGTGAAATCAGTGATTGGTATCTATGTAGTGCTTAAGAATTCGACCATTAACTGGTCCTCCTTCTAATTCTGTACCATCTAATTCTTTGAGGAAAAAAGCATTGTTACCCCTATAAGCATAAATGATATAAGGGCCTTTCCCTAGGAAGTCAAACTTCCCATGTTCACCTTTATCCTCCCTTCTTGAGTCCCATTTCAAAATTTTGTCTCCTAGATAGAAATACTTTGCCTTGGTCCTTTTGTCAAAAGCTTTCTTGATTCTTTCCTGCACTATTTGGGACCTGATATACACTTCTTCCCTGGTCTGCTACAAGTGAATTGTTTAGTTAATTCTCATTTGAATATAATTTGGCTTAACCTCACTTCTTGGAGTAATTTCATCACTAGTGTTCCCAAGGAAGATGGGAAAACAACCTCCATTCCATAAACTAGCTGATAAGGACTAGTACCAATGGATTTCTTTGTGGCTAGCCTATCTACCCACAAGGCATTTACTAGCTTCTTATTCAAGGTTTTCTTGTTATCTTCCAACAATTTTTTGATGATATTCACTAAGCTCTTGTTGGAAGACTCGGCTAGTCCATTTCCTTGGGGATAGTAGGTTGTGGAGTGACCCAAGGTTATATGATATTTATTACAGAAGTCAATAATTCTCTTGGATTTGAACGTTGCTGCATTGCCAATGATGATTTTGGTAGGGCAACTGAATTTGGATAGAATGTTGGCCTCAAGGAAGCCTATTATGACAGTATCAGTGGCCTGTCTTGAGGTTATGGCTTTTGTCCACTTTGTAAAATAATTTGTAGCAGTCAAGATCCATCTATGTTGGGCAGAGGAAGGGGGATGGATTTCACCAATGAAGTCAAGACCCCATTGTTGAAATGGTGCTTCAACAGATATTGGCTTCAAGGGTAATGGTAATAGTTTTTTCTTTCCTTCAAAGATCTGACATTTATGACACGAGGTTACAAATTTCTTTACATCTGAAAACAGAGTGGGCCAATAAAAACTAGCTCTTAAGTTCTTGCCAGCTGTGTTTTTCCAGTAAAGATGTCCCCCATAGTCACCTTCATGAAACTCCTGTAATATCTTATCAGATTATTCTTTTAATAAATAGTTAAGAAGGGTGCCTTCATGATTTTTCCAAAATAAAGCATTGTCAATTATACAAAACTTTAAAGATTTCATTTTTAAGAACCTACTTTTAGTCCTGGATAATTTAGGAGGAGCTTGTAGATTTTGTAGAATGTATATAATGTCAGCATACCATGGTGAGTTGGTAAAGACCTGGCTGATTGGTGGATTCACCATCTCTTCTTCATTATCCAATTCTGCAATGAAATTTATGTCTGGGGCCTGACAGTTCGATTCAACCATGAGCTTGGCTAAACCTTGGCCTTTGATCAATTTTGTAGGTTTAATTTCTAAGTCATATTCTAATATAGTAGCTATCCATTTACTTCTCTTCCCATCTAGACCATCCTGTGTTAGGATGTCTTTGACTACAGCATTGTGGACATAAGCTATTACATGAGAATATAGGATATAAACTCTAAAATCGTTAATGGCTTTGATTAGAGGAAAAGCTTTCTTTTCCATTATATTGTACTTTAAAGGTGCATCCCTTAGGGCTTTGCTAAAGAAGGCTATTGGTTGTTCAAAACCCTGATCATTCTTCTGCATTAGGATTGCAGCAATTGTGTGTTCCGAGGCGAAAGAAAATATGATGAAATCCCTATCAAACATTGGACTGATCAGCACTGGTGTTTGAGTTAAGGCTAGCTTTATTTCTTCAAAAGACCTCTTAGCCTCAAGTGTCCATTTACTAGTCGAATATTTCTTCAGCATGTTATTTAATAATCTAGTTAGTTATGCTAAGTTAGAGATAAATTTTCTCAGAAAGTTTATTTTAACTAAAAAGGCTTGTATTTCTCTGATGCTCCTAGGATGTGGTATCTGTAAAATGACTTCAATTCTTGTAGGATCTATCCAGATACAATCTTAAGAGATTATGTGGCCTAACAGTTTTCCCTCCTCCAGCCCAAATAAAGATTTTTTAGGATTCAGAGAAATTCCATTCTTCCTACACTTGGTGAAGACCTACCTTAGATGATCTAGGTGTTGTTGATTAGATTTAGAGAATACAGTGGTATCATCTAGGTATATTACAAGGAAGTCATGTATTTACTTAGCAAAAGCTATATCCATAGCTCTTTGAAAGGTGGCTCCTGCATTCTTTAACCCAAAAGGCATCTTCACATACATCAAAGTGCCCCAAGGAGTGGTGAATACGGTCTTTTCCTGGTCATCTGGGTGGACTAAAATCCAGTTATAACCCAAGAACCCATCTAACAGTAAGATTCTGGTTCAACCTACTACCCTCTGTAATATGTGATCCATTTTGGGAAGAGGGTAGTTATCTTTGAGTGAAACTTTATTGAGGTTCATAAGGTCAACACACCATCTAATTTCACCAGTTTTCTTTCTTGCGAGTACCATATTAGAAACCTAATCAGAAAATCTAATTGGTGCTATGATCTTGGCTTCGTACATTCTTTTGATTTCCTTTTCAATAGAAGGAAATAGAATGGGAGTAATCCTTCTAAGCTTCTATCTAAAAGGTTTCTGGTTTTCTTTTAAAGGGATGGTGTGTTGTATTATGTTGGTGTCATAGGACTTAAGGTCCTCATAACTCCAAGAAAAAAAGTCTTGGAATTACTTTAGCAGTTGTATGTATTTCACTTTTTCATTAGGAGGTAAAGACTTTGAAAGTTTTATAAATTTAGGATCTTCTTCAGAGCCTATGTTACACTCCTCTATGTCTGACTTCAAGGGTTCCATTTTTGGCTTTCTAGGGATATCGTTTGAATCAAACAAGTCCTCCAAAGGAGTTAATCCTTTGGGAAAAAAATTATCTTTGAGATTGATGATTTCAGAGTCTTCATCAACTATTTCATCAATTTCAATTTGCTTTAGGTTTTGGATATCTGATTTTGTAAAATTTGTGGGATGGAATCTATCTATCTTTTTATCTTCTAATTTGTTAATTTCTATTTTATCTGTAAAATCAAGATCTAATGTTATGTCAGTATCTATGTTGCTATTTACAAATTCTTCATCTAAAGTTATAAAATTGTTTATTTGTTGATCATTAGTGAATACTTGCTAGTTTTTTAAGTTATTAGGGATAGCAGGTCTGTGACTAACCTCAACAGTTTTCTAATGGTTAGGTTGAAATGGTAATTTGCAAGTGTTGGAAAACATAGCTAAATTATGAGCTTGCATATTGTGTTTTCTTGGGATGACTACAAGCTTAGTTTATAAAAATGTGTTTAATATTTCTACAAATATTCCTCTATAAAAACCTAACCTAGGATCTCCAGTCATATAAACAACATTGATTGGTTTAATAACCAACTTAGAATATCCCATAATAGAGACTCTTATGGCTCCTAACCTTTTGATCAGTTTGAGACCTAAAAGAAGTGCTTCGTACTCGGCCATGTTGTTAGTACATTTGAAGTTCAATATGTAGGCATGACCCTCTGAATGATCATTCTCTAAGTTGTACATCCACACTCCTTCTCCTACCCCTAGTTTGTTTACTGACCCATGAAATTCAAGATGCCATAGTATTTCATGTTCATAATTCTTACTATCTGGAGAAAAAAAAAATTCTTTGATTAAGGTATCTTGATCATTTTTATTATCTGGAAGTTCTTGAATTTGGATAATTTGATTTTCTGCTACAACTGCAATTTCTTTTAGTTCTGAAGTAATGTTGTTCGAAGTGTTTTCTTGGTTTGTTTCAACATTGTATAGAATGAAAGAATCGATGTCAGAATGCATAGAATATATAGGAACTTTTTGAGGCCTCTCCTAGATACTCACTACATACTTCATCAAGGTCTCTCTATACAACTTTTTTGGATGTCCAAATACTGATATTGTAGCATATGACATGTCCAGTTGCATAGATCCTTGCAGCTTAGCACCCCATGATCTAGACAACAGCATGCCATATTTAGGTGGTATATCAGCAACAACTATGTCCATAAGAATGGTCTTAGCAGGGTACTACACTAGGGAAATACACAGGTCTTTTATAAGTCCTAGGCACTTAACTTGGCTTGAATCAAATGAAAACAAGTCCTTGTAAGGCGTAGTGATATCCAAGTTTAGCTTCTCCATAACAGATTTAGGCATTAGATTGTGTGAAGCCCCTAATTCTAGCATAACATTGTGTAGGATTTTATAATGAATGTTAAGGCTAATGTAGAAGGGTGGTATCCCTCCTTCCACAGGTTTTCCATTAACACCAAGACCAAAAATTAACTCAGGTTGATCGTCAAATAAGTTAACGGAGTCTTCATTCTCAACGAAGTTTAAAGATTTTCTTATTTCAGATTTGTAAGTTTCATGTTTAATCAGTTCTGTTAAAGGAACTGAGATTTTCAGTTTGTCCACCTCTGCTCCCAAATTGAAAGGCATAGGGGATTTCTCTGTTTGAACGTTTGGAATTTTAACAGCAAGGTTTGGAGTAGTTTGTTCTTCTTTTTCAATGTCTGGAGTCTTCTTTAGTGGATTTTCTAATACAATTTCTGGAGATTGTTCCACTATTTCATTGGACGGAACTGAAGTGGAAGGTTGCTCATTAGAAGGTTGGTCATTGGTTACAATTTCAATGGTGGGACTGGGAGGGTTCTGATTTGGTCTAGAGAGGATTTGGAAAGTTTTTGTAACTGGAGCTGCTTTAACTTTCTTAGGCTGATTTGGTACTGCTTTCTTGTTTTGGTCTGGAGTATCAGTGTTCTCTTTGCTCCTCAAATTGTACTGTTTATGCACTTCAAAGATAGCATAATTATACCCTTGCTTGTAATCAAAGGATTCTCCAGATTGGGTTTGCAACTGCTGAAGCATGTGTAATTCCTGATCATCTTGAGTCAGAAAGACAATTTCTTCTTCATCTATTCCCATTAAATTAATTTGAGTGTCCTGCTCAGGGTCTTCTGAATGGGAAGTTTTAGCATAGTTTTCTTGGAAAGGGAGTCTAATATTCTAATCAGGCCCATTTTTTCCAGTATTTTGGTTCTGGTTCTTCCTAAAGTTTGGATTTCTCACTAGAGGTGCTTGTTAGTTGTCCCAGTGAGGATTCCTTTTGATTTTTTCTATACTATCCATCAATTTTTCCATTCCTTTGGCTAGAGCATCCATTTTAAGGTTAAAGGGTGAAGCTTCCTCCTTCAAGGGTGTTCT
The DNA here is from genome assembly GCA_000404065.3 of Pinus taeda. Taxonomy (NCBI): domain Eukaryota; kingdom Viridiplantae; phylum Streptophyta; class Pinopsida; order Pinales; family Pinaceae; genus Pinus; species Pinus taeda. The sequence goes on along the minus strand of APFE031726575.1, from coordinate 56,639 downwards.
CCTTTCGTTCCTAACCCTAGCTATTTTTTCTAGCAAAATAGATTCTACACTAATTGCTGCACTGTGCATTTCTTCTAGAGTTGGAAGGTTCCTCTCTCTAAGTTGAAAAGCCATGTCAGTGTCAAACCCGTCATGAAACTTTATCAGAGATAAGCTAGGAGGGGTCTAAGGTCGGCTGGTATTGCATCATTTACAGTGTTAAATCTAGTATAGTAGTCCTAAACTGTTTCATTTGGTCCCCTCTTAATTTTTTCATATTCAGAAAGAATTTGAAGAGGGTTATTTTTCTTTTCCCATCTATTTAAAAATTGATGGTAAAAAACTTCTAAACTATCTATACTATTTTTAGGCAGAGATGTAAACCATGTTCTCACTTCTCCAACTAGAGTTTGGGCAAAAATTCTCATTTGGAAATCTCCAATGTCAATTTCATGCAATTCGAAATGATCTGTCATTTTTCTTGTGTGCTCTTGTGCTGTGTAGGATCCAGTGCCATCAAATAGGACAATTTTACTCTGGTAGTCTTGTGGCATGAAACCTTGCAGAGTAGGCATCACAAGAGGGGCATATCTGTTCTCCATAGCTCTGAGTTGGGTAGGACTGAGAAGTGGAGTTGGGGTAATAGGGGGTGTTTCAGTGGTTGATGAGGAACTGGGGGTACTAGGTGTTGGATGCGTGATGATAGGTTGATGGGGAAGTGAAGGTATGAATGGAGGTGTGGAATGAATGTCAGAGATGTGAGGGAATAATGGTGAACTAAAGGAAGTTGAAGTTGTTTCAAAAATTTCAGGGATCTTAACAGTAGTAATGGAAGACCGAGGGGAATTTAGAATGTACTAATCTATTGACTAGTGTGTCCTTTGGACCTCAAGATCTTTAATGAATTCTGGATCTAAAACTATGTCATCAAGTGCACTTTCAGACTTGGTTCTAAATAAGGAAAGGTCAAATAACTCGTCAAAAGGGAGGTCTTCTAAAAACAGCCACTCATCAGGACAAGAATCTGCTTTGATTAGAGGTATTGGGCTTTCTGAACTTTCTTGTCTTCTGGATATTCTCGAAATAAGGATGGGATTGTCAAATACTAGGGGAGGGTTTGGATCCGAGTTGGCCCTAGTATAATGAGTTCTCCTTGAAGCCAGATTTCAAGCTTCTTCTAATTGTTTCTTTTTTATGAAATTTTATAAATAAATTCTAATAAACCCTCAAGAGGCTTGAAATAAATATTTGAAATTTCTCAAAGGTTTATTAAGAATGAGGGGTTGTTATTCCCCAGCGGAGTCGCCACTATGTTATCACTTAGAAGTCTTCCCTAGAAGTTATAAAAAGAAGGAATAATCCGAGGTAACCACAAACCTAATCTTTTAGACTCGGGTTCTATTCAACCTAAGTCCAGAGAGGGCTCTCTCTTTATAATTTAACTT
>APFE031726575.1:14190-48921 GCA_000404065.3 Pinus taeda | reverse complement strand
AGATCCTCCTTCAAGAATTATTTGATTAATTATATTCTTCTAACCTCTACATTACATTGACGCAACCTCTCTCTCGACCTCTACAAAGAACCTACGGAAGGCCCTCTTACCTCTTACCCTTACCTCTTTCTATCATAGCCTTACTCCCATAGCTCATAGAAACATAAGTGTTGAGAGTGTATATAATCTTTTTTCTCCTAAGGTTATAGTGCCTATGGAATTCCATTATGGCATTTTCAAACCCTTGTTTATATTCATCTAATTCTTCAGAATCTAGTTCAATTTGAGCTAGGAGAAACAATTCTTGCTCCTCTTGAGTGAGGAAAACTATTTCATCATTATTAATGCCCATCAGATTTATTTGATTATCATCCAAATCTTCAAAAATATTACCCTCATCATCAGTGTAATTTTATTGAAAATTAGGCAGGAAAAGGAGGTGAACTTGATGGTCTGGACCCTTTTGTTCTCTTTGTTTTATTTAGGGAACATTCATTCTAAAGTTTTGGTTTCTATTTTGAGAAGCATATTGGTTGTCTCTCACTTTAGTTTTATCATTTAGGTTTAATATTTGCATCATCTGATTTACTACTCTCACTAGGTTATCAATTTCATGATCCACGACAGAAGTAGAAGGTGTTGGCATTATGATACAGGTGTTGTCCTTGATGGAAACTCACACAGATGAAAGTTCATAGTGCAAGAGGTTAACAACAAAGGATTACAGATCAGACTCTAGAGATTGAAGAAAGAGAGGTATACATTGGTTCACTTTGTCAAAGTACTGTATACACGTGGGAACACGAAACAAAAAGAGCGTATACATATACACACACTCCCATAGGAGGAAAAGAGCATACATGTTGAAAAACCAAGGTTTTGGTTCAAGGTATTTGGTCCAAGGTATTTTGGGTCCAAGGTATTTGGCCTGAGGAATTTGGTCCGAGGTATTGACCCTAGATATTTGGTCCAAGCTATTGATCCTAAGTGTTTTTGGTCCAAGGTACTGAGAAAGGCCTAAAACTATATAAGGAGGAGAAGATCATTAGGCCAGGGCATGCAAATATTAAATATCTTATGAAGTGTTAGATCAAATATGCAGGTTATGGGTTTTTGATGCTTTTCTTGATCTGAACAAAGGATGCACCTATGTGGTTGATGATGGATGATTGATTGGGATCATAAGACCTAAAATGAATTATCATTATGTGGTTTGATCATGGATAGTCTATATCTAAATACTGACGCATGTTTTATTTTGTAAATGTTATGATCTGGGTATGACTGAGGTCTGGAATAGCTGTGAAGTTTTTAAGTTAGTATTTGCAAATCTATATGCTAGTTCACTTTGATAAAAGCGTGTATAGATGCATGTTCGGAACATCAAATTAGCATATACATTATGAAATATGATGTTTGAAGTTGCAATTGGTGATGGTTGTTGTTGCAGAGTTCTGGATTCTACTTTGTGTTCTGTTGACAGTGGTCTAAATGTTCAGATTGATTGATTATGATTTGCTTCAATGATGATGGGTTTTCAATGATTGCTTCAGTTGTGGATGAGTCAGATATTGATGATTGAGTTTCAGTGATTGGTTGATGCAGATGTATTTGATGGTTGTATTGCAGTGATAATTGATTCTGAGCTTCAATGTTGTTGATGGGTACAGTATGAAAATTGGATGAAACGTGGCCTTCAGATTGTGGTGTTGTGTTCTAGGAGTATCCAGTCTGAAAATTCATGAAACGTGGTCCCTGGAGGAAGAGAGAAAGTTGTAGCCTTCTGTAGGACAGCACCTACATATTGGTAAATATATTAGCTAGTACAAAATCCATGGGGTTGGAGCTCCCTTCTAGTAGCAATTGGAAAACGAGTGAAGGTTTGAGCCTTCTGTAGGCCAACTACTACATACTAGTAAATAGATTGGCTAGTACAAGAGCTAGGGGGTTGTAACTACCTTCTAGTAGAAGCTAGAGAATGAGAGAAGGTTGTAGCCTTCTAAAGGTGGGTGCTTGCGTACTGGTATGAGTCTGCACTAGTACAAGATTGTAAACAGGTTTTTCTTATATTAAAAGATGACAACACCAGGTGGTTTTTGTGCTGCATTGGGTTTCCGCCTTAAATCTTGGTGTTCATGTGTGTTTCTTATGTGTGATGATTTGTTCTGTTAATACTGCACATGGTTAATATTTATATGGTTAATGTAGTAGTGATGCACTGATTAAAGATCAACATATGATGAATTAACTGAATCATAAGTTTGTTGGATATATGCTGGTTGCCTTCAATACAGTTGCGTGTACACGTGAGTTACCTTAATTGAAGTAGCGTATATAAATCAGAGTATGAAAATAAAAATTTATTTTCTTGACTAATATAGATTCACCCCCCTCTTAGTATTATTTCCAACAATTGGTATCAGAGCAGGTCCTTTGGCAGAATCTTGATTGCTTGAAGGAGATCCATAGAAACAATGGGAAAGAAGCTAAAGAAGAAAGCGCCTCAGAAAAGGAAGACATCTCAAAGGAAGAGTGATAGTAGGAGAGAGAATGGGTCATTAGGTGGAAGCAAGTATTCAAATTTAGAATCACCTCAGATTGAAGATGAACAAGCAAATGAAGTATCAAGTACAAATTTTTGGTCTTATAGTGATACTTTTCTTTGTTGATGCAATATTGAAGATATTAGAAGTGATCGTAAAAGAAACATAGAGGCAGAAGTTAAAAGACTCACAGATAAAATCAAATATCAACAATATCTATTTAACAAAAGGGAGTGTGCCTTCAAAGAAGAAGTTACCAGATTAAAAGCTCAGCTGGAGGAAGGAAAAAAAGTAAGGAAGAAGTATAAGGAAAAGGAAGATCAATGCCAAAAGTTGTAGGATGAAGTGACATCATTAAGAAATGAAGTAAATGAAAAGAGTACAACAATCAAGAGACTTAAATATATATCTAGTTACTATGAAAGTCCTGATCCTCTCTCTAAAAGAAGATCTTGAAAATAAGAAGAATGAAGAACTACCTCAAGCAGATGAAGAATAAGAAAATGAGATTCTCAAATTAAGGCAACAAGTGGAAGAAGGAAGAAATGATGAAGAAATCTTGAAGAAGTAATATCTGGAAAAGGAAGAGCAATATCAGGTTGAGGTAAATATCTTAAAAGGTAAATTAGAAGGAAAGTATAAACTGTTACGATTTCAAGACAGTACTAAGAATTTGGATAATATTCTTAGTAGTCAAAGGTCTCCTACCACAAAATCTGGTCTTGGTTTTCATGAATTTGTTGAAGGCGAGTCTAGCTCACAAGGTGAGGCAAGGAACTCTAATGCAAAATATAAAATGTTGAACAAGGAGATGAGAGGTCAACCCCATCAACCACCAAGGAAAGAAAGTCTTCAAAGAAAATATTTTACTCCTAACTATGGAAGTGATAGTCGGTTATTTCCTCTGATGAATAATGTTAAATGTTTTATATGTCATAATTTTGGACATGTTGTAGCAAGATGAAGAAGTAGAATGGTTCAAGACCGTCACATAGAAAGATCATCAGCTTCCAGGTACTTTAAGGGATATTGTTTTTTCTTGCAATATGTTTGGTCACCAAGCCATTGACTACTATAGAAGGAATATGAAACATATAAGATGTTATGCATATAAAAAGTTTGGACATATAGAAAAGGAATGCAGGAGAAAATTTCGGGCACCATACAAAAAGGAGAAAACATCATCACACCCGAAGATATGGAAAAAGAAGGAAGTACAGTAAGAAAGATGTGGCATATCACTATGTACAGACATAACTGACTTAGAGGGAGTTGAAAGTGTGAAACTTTAGTGTTCTAAATCTCATACGCAATTTTCATGAAGAGAAGTCATGTATATACGCGAGTTGGAAGCTGCACAATCGCACATATGGTGTTTTGAAGAAAATGCAACGGGATAGACTTAGGAAAAGGGGTCTGATATGATTTAGTCAATTATCAATTATCCATTCTATTCTGATTGATGATGGTTACATTCTGTTGATGTGGAAATGTGTCGGTGCTCATAATCTGTTAAAAAGTTGATGTATATCTGATTGATGATGATGCCTCGATGATTCTTACTGATATTTGTAATGATCAGATCTAACAATGAACAATTGGCACAGGTTCAGGGGGCGCATATGCTTCTAATAATGGATTGTTGGCATTATGTTAGAAGATATTGGTACTTGAAGATGCTTATATTTCTTGATCCACATAATTGTTTTGATTCATATGACTCTTTTGATGATGTACATATACAGGTTGTTGATCTTGATGCTGCTAACATATGCTGATGGTGCAGATCATATATGGTGTATGATAGTTTTTGATGACTGTCATGGTCTTGTTTAGATTTTTGGTCCTTGTTATAAATGTCATGTATATCATTTGATGTAAAGGTCATGAAAAGACCTAATTTTTAACCCCACTATGCATGGGAAGGATGATGTACTAATTTCTATTTCAATCATGTATAAACATTTGGAATATTCCCACTTGGTTGGGAGATTGATGTATATATGATTCATTGGTGCTAGGAAGGTCGTACTCACTTAGTTGAGCTATAGAGTCATGTTATTTTTTGAAAAATATTTATTGCAGACTCTACATCTGCTCAGGGGGAGCATGGATGGTTTAGTGCATCTCAGCATGTACAAAGGGGGAACTTAATCAGAGAATTCAGCATGTACTCAGGGGGAGAATATCTTGGTCTGCCCTTTGCCCTTGATGATAAAGGGGGAGAGTGTCTTGGTGTTGTTGTTGCCATCAATTCCAAAGGGGGATATTGTTGGCATTATGATACAGGTCTTGTCCTTGATGGCAACTCACACAGATGATAATTCATAGTGTAAGAGGTTAACAACAAAGGATTATAGATGAGACTCCAAAGATTGAAGAAAGAGAGGTATACGTTGGTTCAATTTGTCAAAGTAGCATATACATGTGGGAACATAGAACAAAAAGAGAGAATACATATATACGCGCTCCCATAGGAGGAAAAGAGCGTACATGTTGGAAAACCAAGGTTTTGGTTCTAGGTATTTGGTCCCAGGTATTTTGGGTCCAAGGTATTTGGTCCAAGGTATTTGGTCTGAGGTATTGACCCTAGGTATTTAGTCCAAGGTATTGGCCCTAAGTGGTTTTGGTCCAAGGTATTGAGAAAGACCTAAAACTATATAAGGAGGAGAAGATCATTAGGCCAAGCTATGCAAGTATTGAATATATTATAAAGTGTTAGATCAAATATGTAGGTTATGGGTTTTTGATGCTTTGCTTGATCTAAACTAAGGATGCACCTATGTGGTTGATGATGGATGATGGATCGGGATCATAACACCTAAATTGAATTATCATTATGTGGTTTGATCATGGATAGTCTAGATGTGAATACTGATGCATGTTTTATTCTATAATTGTTATGATCTGGGTATGACTGAAGTCTGGAATAGCTGTGAAGTTTTTAAGTTAGTATTTGTAGATCTATACACTGGTTTGCTTTGATAAAAGGCCGTGTACACACATGTTCAACACATTGAAGTAGCATATACATTATGAAATATGATTTTTAAAGTTGCAGTTGGTTATGGTTGTTGTTGCATAGTTCTTGGTTCTGCTTTATGTTCTAGTGACTGTGTTCTAGTGACAGTGGTTTGAATGTTCAGAATGATTGATTGTGATTTGCTTCAGTGATGATGGGTTTTCAATGATTGATTCAATTGTGGATGAGTCAGAGATTGATGATTGAGTTTTAGTGATTGGTTTATGCAGATGTATTTGATGGTTGTATTGCAGTGGTGATTGATTTTGAGCTTCAATGTTGTTGATGGGTCCAGTATGAAAATTGGATGAAACGTGGCCTTCAGATTGTGGTGTTGTCTTCCAGGAGTACCCGATCTAAAAATTCATCAAACGTGGTCCCTGGAGGAAGAGAGAAGGTCTTATCCTTCTGTAGGCTGACACCTATGTATTGGTAAAAATGTCAGCCAGTACAAGAGCCATAGGGTTGGAGCTCCCTTCCATTAGTAACTGGAAAACAATTGAAGGTTAGAGCCTTCTATAGGCCAATGCCTACATACTAGTAAACGGATCAGGTAGTAGAAGAGTCAGGGGGTTGTAGCTCCCTTTTAGTAAAAGCTAGAGAACGAGAGAATGTTGTAGCCTTCTGTAGGTGGGTGCCTGCGTACTGGTATGTGTCTACACCAGTACAAGATTGTAAACAGGTTTTTCTTATATTAAAAGAAGATAGTAGCAGGTGGTTTTTGTCTCACATTGGGTTTTCACCTTAAATCTTGGTGTTCATGTGTGTTTCTTATGTGTGATGGTTTGTTCTGTTATTACTGCACATGGTTACTACTTATATGGTTAATGAAGTACTGATGCACTGATTAAAGATAAACATATGATGAATTAACTGAATCATAAGTTTGATGGATATATGCTAGTTTCCTTAAATACAATTGCATGTACACGTGAGTTATCTTAATTGAAGAAGAGGATATAAATCAGAGTTTGAAAAGAAAAAGTTGTTGATTTGACTAATACTGATTCAAACCCCCTCTCAGTATTATTTCCAATAGAAGGCTCTTCTTTAATGGTAACCCTGCATTTAGATTTTAATTTGTCCTTCTTGGCTAAAATGTTAGCTTCAACTTTGATAGCATTTGCTTGCATTTCATACAAAGTTGTCGGGTCTCTCTATCTAAGTTTATATTCCATGTCTAAGTCAAAACCATCAGGAAAATCAATTAAAGCTAGGCTAGGAGAGGGCTTGATGTCTTGTGGAATGGCATTGTAAACACTGTTAAATCGTTCACATTATTCTTCCACACTTTCAATTGGTTTTCTTTTAAGTCTCTTGTATTCATTTAGGAGTTGAAGTGGATTTTTCTTGATCTCACATCTAGCTAAGAAAGTTTGATGGAATGCATCAAGGTTTCCTATAATTCCTGTAGGTAAAATCCTAAACCATTTCTTGACATCACTTCATAAAATTTGAGCAAACAATCTCATTTTTATATCAATTTCAACTACTTCCTAAAGGTCAACCACTTCATTCATCCTATCCACATGTTATCGAGAAATATGAGAACCAGTGTTATCAAAGGTAAGAGTTTTGGGCTAGTAATTTGTAGGCATAACATTTAGCTATCTTGGAAACACCAAAGGTGTATACCTACTTGCCATAGCTAGTCTATTAGATTGACTAGAAAATGGACCTGTGATAGGTGTAGTTTTGATAACTACAGGGATAGTAGGCATAACAGTTTGAGATATCACCAGTGAGGAAGTTGATACTATGGAATGAGTAGGACTGGGAGGCTGTAGATGAATAGACTAGGAAGATTGTGAAGACAAAGAGGGTGCCACAACTATTAAAGCAGAAAATTCAATAGATTGTTGAATAAAAGCTTCTTCAATAGCTTGGTCCAAAACTGAAACTAGACCTTGTAATTTGTCAAATTGCTGTAAGGATTCAATATCAGGATCTGTTTTAAGAATTTGGGTTTGGGGTATGTATGGTTGCAGTAGGGATTTATCAACGACAGTCTGATCTATAAAATCCTCATATTTTGATCTAAAAAAACTATGTTGGAAAGGAAAATCAAACTCTATATCCCGAATAGTTTCAAATTTCTCTGGATAAGAGTTAGACCTTCATAAAGAAATACTCTCAGGAAGAGAATTAAATCTATTCAGAGGACTATTACTACCTTGACTCTCTGTAAGACTATTCTTTCTCACCAATTTCTTTGTATTATCTACAATTTCAACAAGGTTGGGGTCAGGGTGAGCTCTAGTGAAAATTCTTTTGGGAGTCACGTCTATTAAAAATTGTCACACAAATAAAAATCAAAATCAATAACACACTAAATATTTACAAAATAACAACCTCAGATCATGTATTTCATAATGATATAACATTTTGTTTATTTAAATACTTTTTGAAAACTAGGGAATAATAATATTTTAGATTAAAAAGTATTCTTCCCCAATATGGTCGCCACTATGTTGTCGTTCTGTATTTTTGAGGTTGAGGGAGTAAACACATAGGAAAACATCAAAACCACTTTAGAAGCTGAGATTTAGCCCTGCCAGCTTCAGAGAGGGATCTCTCTATTTAATTTAGCTTTGTTTTTATACGAATTTTAGGTTAGTTATGATTGTACTTGTTTGTTTTTATTTGGTTGGTTTGGATGATTTGAATGTTATAATTCCATTGGGATGTGGAGTATATAAACTAAACTAGAGTTTTGTATCAATTTTTAGAGGAGTTCTCACAGGGAAAGCTAGGTTGCAATATCTGGATCTTTTCAAAAATTAAATGGATGGTGAAATAATAGAAGTGTAAGGTTCAATAGAAATCAAGGAGCAAATAAGAATTCCTTGGTTTGATTTTAGTGGAAAACATTAAAATTATCAACAACCAAAATAGGGCACACTAAATAAAAAATCCTATTTATCGCAGTTTCTATTGATTAATTCATAAATTTAGAATAACAGAGAAAGGAAAAACAATGTTTAAACAAATAGATAGAAGAGACACATCACCATTTAGTACACCACATGGATCCTATGAAAGGTCCATGTATTATTGATGCTCTATGTTAACACCCAGGTTGTTCCCTATGACTCCCAAGGGAATACGGCCGGGGTAACTACTAACCAATCTTTGGACTACAACTTCTAGCCCAGCTGTAATCAGAGAGGGCTCTCTCTGTAAGGTTTGTCACTGTTCTAGTGGATTTTTTAGGCTAGGTATGAAGTAAATGTTTGATTGTTTTTTTATGTTTGGTTGGGAGGATGCTTCTGATAGTTTTAAAGTGTTCTCTGCAGGTGAAACTAATCCATTGGGCAATGGGGTCTGTATCTATTGTTTCCTTGAGATCCTGGCTTAAATGCAGCTGGAATTACAGGGCCTGTATGTATTTCATAAAACAAACTGTAAATTGTGAGGGTGAAATGAGAATCAACAAGCAAAGAGCATTTAAGAATTCTTCATTGAGCTGGGATGTGGGAAAATGATCTATTCCTTAGGAGCATTACTTGAATTCCTGAAACAATAGATTACTGTGATGATATAGTGTGAAAGGTAGCATTTAAGAATTACTCTTTCGTTACCATAACTGAAGAAAACATTTGAAATAGCTTAGATTGAGCTCAGGGTAATCAATGATTAAATCCTGAGACTATTCTTTTTCCTTGCTATTTAGATATTTGATACATGGAAAACATGAATGATATATGAAAGTATCAAAAACATATATATAACAGAGAGTAACAAGAAAACTTATTGAGCCATGGAATACACAGGAATCCTGCAACTTTCAGCCATACACCAGCAAGACATCAAGATACACAATGCTTTGGAAATCCCATCATCCTTTGTATTAGTTGTCTGAAGATTTACAATAGAAGAGTAACAGAATAGAGAGATTTCTTACATCCGGAGTCCAACCCCTGCTAACAAATGTGAGGGGAAATATATAGAAGTCTATTTACAAAATATCTCAGGTATTGAGTCATCTGAGAGCGAAAATATCTTCTTTCACTCGTATAGGGCTTGCAGATGAGAAGTTATTACAATCTTAAATGAGTTATAAGGGCTCTTAACTCCTGTCAGAGTAATTTTGACCTTTGGGGCTCACGGAGTCGGTTGAGCGGCTTTAACATAACTGTTGAATGACGTGTCTGTGCAGCTGTAACTTCCTGTGTCTTCTCGGCCCTGTCACCTGTGACTGCTGATGCTGCTGTTGTGGCCGAGTACCTGTGCTGAGTTGGCTTAGCCTGTGTCTCCATACCTGCTGATGTGTCTTTGTCCTGCTGTGTATGAGATTCAAAGTATTTTTCAAAGGCAAAATCGCAATTACTGACTTTGGTTCAACAGTAATCTTATCAATTCCTCCCATGTATCCGATGAAGGCAACTGATGTTTCAAAATTGACCCCATGGTCTCATCAGGCTCTGTATACTTATAAAAGTGAGGGGGCTCATCAAATAAATGTGCAATTTCATTTCTAATAAAAAATAAATTATCTACTCTATCAAAAAGAATATGCCCTGTTACTGGGCCTGTTTGTGAGGATGTACTACGTGCCTCTGAAATCTGTGTTGCTGCAAAATTGCTTACTCTCTTGACATATTTCTCATGGGAGAGTAATTTTCCTGAAGGATCCAATAGGCTAGGGAGTCCCCTGTCCTGCAAAGCCATAAACCTGTTCTGAAATTTATTAATATCAGCTTGCATATCCTGGATTCTTCTTTCCAGGGTCTGAATCAGGTTTCTCATTGTCAGGACTCTTCTGATCAGGGAGATGGTCTCTGTTCTGTTTCCAATCCCCATTCTTACTAGCTGGGAGCTTGTCCTGTAGTTCAGCACTTCTATCATCTTAGGGGCAATCTCAGGCATGTTGCCTAGAGATGCCCTTACCCTCTGCATTTCTTTTCGTGCTCTTCCAATTAGTGCCACTTGATCATATATACCCTCAATATATTCCCATTGGTTTGTTATTGACTGGCCAATGGTGGTCCAGATGACCCTTTTAAGCTCTGCTGTGACTTTATCCAATGTGAGCTCTTTTTCTAGCTCAGCAATCCTCTTCTTGAGGGCCTTTACCTCCCTTTCCCTTTCAGCCACATTTTGTTTTGATTTTTCATATTTTTCATTTATTTTTATTAGGCTATCCTAGGCTTGGCTCAGCTCAGACATCTGGGACTCTAGTACCTGTATTTCTTTCCTCAGCTTCTGCATATCCAGGCTTTCAGCCTGCTCTGTTGTTGGTGTTGAGGTGGTTGGTGCTGTGGTATCTGGAGCTTCTTGCTACACTTGTTGGCTGGGAGGGGCAGTGTCTTGAGGGGTTTCTCAAGGTTTATTGTTTCTGGAGGTGGCTATGAGGATTGCCCTGCCTCCTTCTGCTGGAATGCTGCTTCCAACGTGGCTTCTGATTCCTGCAGCTTTTCTTGTGTTTGAATGAGCTCCCTGTATAATGTCATTAGTAAGGAAGCTGCATCCTTTTCTTGCCTCTGCTGGGCAACCTCATCCGTTTGTGGGTGGAGAGTTGGTGGGATTTTCAATTTCTTTTTTATTGCTGCCATATCATCATCCCTTAGCTTGAGGACTTGTTGCACAGCCTTAACATCATTGGGGTCATGCCCAAACTCTATTATAATTTCCTCTAAGGCTTTGATCCTGTTATCCTTAGCTTGAGAGGAAGCCTTTTCCAACTCAAGCTGTGCTGCAGTATTGTTCAGGCTAATTTGCAGCCTGTAGTTGACCAAGGTCTTATCAGCCAAGGTGGCATAGACCATCTCACCCGTTTGTTTGTGGAGCTCAATCTGATCCATTGGGTGGATGTCTTTTGACAGGACCTCCAGATTGGTCCTGATGTAGTCTGCAGCCGTTTGTGGTTGCTGCACTGTTGGTGTGAAGCGGCTCATTGTCATCTTTCCCTGCTGCATATCAAATGTAGACATGAGCCTTTGTTGGTTTGCAGGAGCCATGTTCAACAGGTGATTGTAGAGTTGAATATTCAATGGTTCACTCCTTCTCTTTGCATCTTTGAACTGTTGTTTGATGCTTGTTCCTGCTCCCTTCTTCTGTGCTGAGGAGCTCACTTCTCCCAATGCTGCCCTATCTTGCTCCTGTTGCGAGGAGCTGGCAGAAGCTTCCATGCTTGGCATTTCCTCTTCTGAGAAGGGATTTAACCTTTGTCTCTTCTATGGCGATTCAGTGAGGGGAGTCTCCCTTTCTCCTTTTCTGCTAACGTCCTCCCTTTGAGGGGTTTGGAGGACGGAGGAGTCAACCCTAGAATCCTGCCTTGGAGGTGCCATTGGTGTTGTATGTTCTTTGGTGGCCATTTGGGCCTCTCCTGTTTGTTTTTCCTGACCCTGTTGGTCTCCTTGCTACTGTTCTTGTTGGGGCTGCTGTTGTTGACCCTGTTGGCCCTGTGGTTCTTCCATGACCTTTTCCTTGCCTTTGCTCTGCCCTTTGTCTGTGGTTTGCACTGCCTCTTGTTGTGTTGCAGAAGATGAAGCAGCTGCTCCTGCTTGAGGCTTTGGCAGAGTAAGTACCTGAGAAGGAGATTCTAAGTCAGCCATTTTTAAAAAATGCCTTCTAGCCCTTTCAACTAGTTCTTCTTGAGTAACTGGCTCTTCCAATGTGTTTCTTCTCCACTTTGGTTGATTGGCATGTCTTTGAATGTGGAGCATGCTCTCATGCTCATAGCTAGAGAGTTTGCATTTCTCCCTTTTCAAGGATATGAAGTTGTTAGCGTCATAGGGCTTCCAAAGGAAGCTTTGTTTTAGGCCAAGGCCTTCTAGCATCCTGTCTGCCTCTTTCCATCCTTCTCTTTTGTTTAGGACAAAGTGGCCAAGTTGGTTTCTTACTTTGAGCTGTGCCTTTTTGCCCCTTCCTGCAAAGTGCACCATGTCGGCATTGCCAAATTGCCTGAAATATTCTAAGGCAAACAGTCTCATAGGCACATACCTGGGAAATTTGTATGGGCGCAACTCACACCCATATATTTTGATCACAGTGCAGTGTTGGTAAAAGTATCAATCCCCTATGCAGTATGCACTGGATAGCTGCAGAATCCTCTGCATCTCATCAGACAGTCTTGGAGGGGGTGAGGTTAAAAAGAGAGACATAGCTGGATGGATGAACAGGTCTATTTACTCAGAGTATGTGTATGGAGAGTATGTGAGGATGTGGAAGACTGAGGTCCAGTATACCACTGACCTTGGGTTGCCTGCTGCATCAGTTCTCTTGATCTCAAAGGAGAACTTCTCATGTTGGTAGTACAGAATGAGATGATAGATGTATGAGGTGTATCTGAACACCTTCTCTCTGGACAAGTGTAAAAATTGCTCATGTATTTTGTCTGAGATGTATGTAGCATAATCATAACAAATTAGGGGTCTTGCTGGGGGAAAACATTGTCATCATCACTAATACAGTTTCCTCAATAAACTCTAGTGATTTGTACCCCAACACTGAGCTAATCATATATGCCAGGTCGAGACCCAGTTGATTTAGGTAGCCATCAAAAATGGGAGGGTGCAGCACTGTGTCAGAGTTTGTGATAAACAGATGATTGAGCTTTAAGATCTGTGCTTCTGTCAGTATCTTGGCTCCTTGGTTGATCAGGTCCAGCAGGGACAAGGGAACCAACTTCTTCTGGGTTTTGAACTGGAGCATTTCCCCGATGGCCTCAGGGGTTGTGTAAAACACTACTGCACCTTCAGGGTTAAGCACAACCCTCTGCATGGGGTCATAGCAGACAGCACATAAGTGAATCAGGTCAGGGAACTGGTTGACCTGAGGTAGCTTGAAGATTGGGAGGGACGACTCCCAAATGCCTAGAATATCTGTTCCATCTATATGTTTGGCTCTGAGCTCATTTAACAGATGAATGTGAAACTTGCATTTAGATGGGCTGTCCTCTGAGATTTGGTAATCTAGGTCTGCCAAATCCTGCCACTCCAGCTCTCTCTGGGGGGCATTCAGGGGAGTGACATTGAGGGCTACTGATGCCTTGGGAGTGTCCATGTCTGCTTGAATGCTTTTTGACAAATGATGAACGTGCTATTCTGAGAAAAGAAGATTTAGAGGAATGCAGAGTAGCAGGGTAGATTTATAGCAGAATAGAATACTGCTCGGCTCTCTGAGAAGGATTTTTGCAGTGTTTAGCAGACCTCTCTTTGATAATTAGGAGTAGGTTACGGGCTGTGGTTCACGACTGCGCGAACGGAGAAGGGTTTTTACTAAAAAATTAATGCGAAATGGCTCTGCCAGTGAAATTTGACCGTTAATTCTTCGAGGGGGAGCTGGGTATGCTTGGTTTTATGGTAGTTTCTTAAGCTTCCACCGTGTTCAGGTGTTTTTAAGAATTTACAGAGAATAAACCAGGTTGCAGGGAGGTTCACGGACAAATACCTGTTTAACAAATTGCTCAGGACGGAACAGCAGTTGGGTGCACGTTCTAAACCTTTGTGGATGGTCTGGACTTGGTTGGCAAATTGTTCGTCGTAATGCGCATGCAGAGAGTGCAGAGATGTTTTTTACAAAAAGTGCTAAAAAACACGTAAAAATCGTCAAAATATGGCTTTTTTGGCTTATTGGCGCGCTTTTTAAATGACGTCAGCATGACGTCAGCAAGTGGGTCCGGGTCGGATGACGTCAGCAGGACGTCATCAGGTGACGTGGCGGCCTAAGACCAGTCCACGGGGGCGGTGAGGTGGCGGCCAGGTGGACGAATAGAGGACAGTGTGCGCGGTCGTGGCGCTGACATAGGCGGCAACAGGATGGTGACGCAGGCGGAAAGGTGTCTTCATATCGGGCCCCCTCCTATACGGCAAGGAATCTGTCAGAGGGGGCTCTGACGGAGTTTGGGAGCAACGCGTGGCTCCGTGTGACATCATCGTCTGACAGATATCGGACGATATCTGTCGGACATCGGGGCCCCTCCGAAATCCACGACAACCGTTGGATTTGAGGCGCGCGATCTGACGGCTATCGGAAAGGGAAATTGCATGGAGGATAAAGTCAATGGTGGTTAACTGTCGGACGTCGGGCCCTTCCGAAACCCAAGACAACCGTCGATCAGGAAAGGCTTGATCGAACGGATATCAGGCCAGCAAGCCGCACGGCGGATAACGTCAACGGGCGGCTTAAAATAATAATATGTATCGGCAACTGCGCCCGGCGGGACCCTTTGGTTTATCAATGATTTACAATGGTTTTTCCAATGTTTCTTTTCCAAAAATTAAATATACCCGACGACATTAGGAAAGGCGAAAAACAAAGGTTTTTCGTGAAATTTTTCGCATAAGGCATATGAAGGGCAAAACTTAGGATAGGCAAGTTTTGATGAATTTTTATGAAAAAGGCGCATACTGGCTCCCGACCTTAGGATAAGGCGGGGAAGGTGGATTTCATCAAAAGTTTTGCCTTTTAGTGGTATAAGGGTGCACAAAAAGGGTTTTTCCAAGGGTTTTTAGGCAAAAATGGAAAGTTGGCTAGGTAGATAGGTTCTGATGGAGCAAAGGGGTTAGACTTGGGTTCTTGATCTTAACCAGATGTTAATCCAATGCCCTAGTAGTGAAACTTATGGCTATAATTCCAAGGAGGGGATATTTATACATTTGTTTAGGGTTTATACACCATGGTGTTTATAATAGTAGGGGAAGTGAAGCATAGGGAGCTAGACAATAGAGTTAGAGGTTAATATGGGGGAAAATGTGAATGAGGACCAATACTACTAAGTTTTCTTGAAAACAACTTAGTGTAAAGAGTAGATCAAAATGAAAAGATTTTTGCACAAGAAATGTGGCTTTTAAAGGCCATAAGAACCACCATAAAGCCTTGAGTCTCTCTTATGTACACAACTTTGTGAAGGGGTGTTAGTAATGAGTGGTATCCAAAAGGGACAAAGGGAAGTTAGTCATGCTCCACTGTGTTGCTTTGCCTGTACTTGGTTAGCAAAGTTGATCTTGGAAGGAACACCACTTCTGCAACCCCATCTACCTACCCAACTATTTTGCCTAGCATTTTTTATTTCTTCTTGGAGGGTGCACTTGGACTTGCAAACCCCTTGTATGCCTTTTCTTTTCCATTGGCTTTTTTCTTTCATTTCCTATCTAGCACTACCCTTATTTCTTCCAAGGCCCCAGATTAAGCAGTTGGGAACCTTAGTTTCTCTCCCTAACTACTGATCTGCCAAGATTAAACAGTTTGGACAGATTTCTTTCTCTATTCTAAAACATAAATTGAAAACATGGCATGATCCAGATTAGACTGTTGGGTCATCCATCAAAACTTTAATGGGCATGAAGGCATGTACACACCTTGTCTTGCCTTGCAATTATGGAACCTTTGTAGCAGCAAAGTAGAGCATATTTGGCACTTGAATTTGCCAATCATGAAATATGAAACCTATTGGTATAGGTATCCAACAACCCCAATGAAGTCATGCAAGAACACAAGCATTGCTCCATTTCCAGTGAGCCTCGTTAGTACCCCAGTGGAGTTGCATGTTTCACCTCTTTGCACAAGAAGCCTTTCTGTTCTTTCACCTTTGTATTTTTGTTTTTTTGAAAGAGGACTGTGCATAGGAACTTATTCATCTCGGGGGTAGAAGAGGGATCCCGACTTAGTGAGAGTAGAAGAGTTTTTTCCTTTAGAGAAGCATGTATGACCTTTGATTTAGATTTTCTCATTTAGATTTTTCCCCTTCTCTGTTTCTACTAGTTGGATAAGTTTGAACACAGAGAGCAGGAGATTGAGTACAGGCATGGGGTTTCCCAGTTTGAACACACGTTCATCATTTAACCAGAGCTTCCATTATAGATGGATTGTATTTTCCATCTAGACTTCATTAGTGAAAAGTTACAACCAAGAACAAAGAATACAGACATGGGACTGGCCAAGTGTTGCATTTTCACAAGACTCTTCGACTTCAACCACATACTTATTCAAAAGCCAGAACACATTATATGAAAACACTCATTTACAAAATGAAATTGAAAAGACATAAAAGAAAAGTGAAAATAGCAAAGTAAAACAACAGAACAAGTTTTGAAAATATTATGTACATAGGGGTCCAACCCCAAATCATTGAAAATAACATTTTAAATCTTGGCAATTGACAGGAAGGTTTTCAATCCTCTCGTCAAATGATTGTATATGATATGTGTGTTCGCAAAGCTTTTCGTAGACCCTGAAAGGACCAATCCACAGGGACTGGAACTTAGTGTGTTTACCTTTGTCTTCATGGGGTTTATCCCACTTTAGGACTAAGTCACCCACAATAAAACGGGTGTTCCCTGCATACTTTTAATCGAACCATCTATTGATATGGTTCTGGTGGAGTGAAATTTTTTCATTTTCTTTCATTTTTTCTTCCTGTAACTTGTGTAGTGTGTCCATCCTATGCTAAACCAATAGACACTGCTTGCCTCAAGATTCTTGGGATAACTGAAGAGAAGGTAGGTAGATATTTGGTGGGAGGATGGATTCTTTTTTGTATAAAAGGAAGTATGGAGATGTGTTCAAAAAGGGCTTGGATGTAATTTGGTTAGGCCAAAGTGCATTTACTAGAGCAGAATTCCAGTTTCGCTGCTTAGATTAAATGGTCTTTTTTATGATGCAAATGAGATTCTTGTTTGTAGATTCGGCAAGACCATTTCCCTGCAGGTGGTAGTTAGCTGAATGTTTAAGCACAATACCATATTTCAATGAAAAATCATAAAGTTTCAATGAAGATAAGCAAGTTTCATTTGAAAAAACAAGTGATACAGGAACGCAAAACCTCGAAATGATGTTCTGCTGAAGGAAGTTGATGACTTCCTGGTCGTTCACTTGTTTGAGCAGAACTACACTTTTCCACCACGTGAAATAATTTGTAGCAGTCAGGATGTAGTGGTGTTTCTTTTATGAATGTGGGAATATTTCCCAAATAATATATAACGCACACTGTTGGAATGGTTCATCCACCGCAATAGGCTATAGCAGGGCTGTTGGCCTTCCGGTTTTGTCGTCGCATCGCTAACAGAGTGGGCACTTGCGGTCATAAGCACGTGCATATTTAAATAATGTGGGTCAATAGAAACTAGCTCTAATGAATTTATGCGTAGTTGTGTTACCCATGAAGTGACCTCCGGTTGGTCCATCATGTAGATCACGTAATGCTCTCTCTGAATTTTGTGCCTCTAGGCACCTGAGTAAAGCACTTCGTGCACCAACTGGTAAGGTAAGGCTTTCAGTCAAAGTGCCTTATTTTTCTACAGGGAAAAGTGACAAGGCATGGTGTTGTGCTCAAGGTACTAGCTTACTTCTTCATACCAAGAGTTACTGTACGAAGCGAGTGGTGCTTGCTCTACATTGTACATGTTGATTTCTTTCTTCTGACTAGCGATCTATTCGTCTTCCTCTTGTGTGTGTACCGCTTCTGCTGCAAGTCTATAGAGACTCTGACCCTTGACAATCTGAACTAGCTTGATGTCAAGATCATACTCTTGTAATCTTGTCATCTAGTTCACACATATTTCACCTAATTCATGTTGAACAAGTAGCGATCTCACTGATGGATGCGGCACAAAGACTATGCAATGATTTTTCAGCAGGTAGGGTCTAAAATGTTTCACGGCCTTATATACAACACATGCTTGTTTATCCACTGTGAGATAGTTGAGCTTGAGTCCCTACATGCTTGCGCTCGTGAAGGATATGGGACGTTCGTTGTTCATCTTATCCCTTCGAGTGAGAACTGCAGTGAGTGAATTGTCGTAAGCAAAAGTATAAAGCAAGAAATCTTTGTTGAAATCTGGGTTGTATAGCGCAAGTGCATCTACTATTTCCTGCTTGATATAGATGAACACATCATTTGTGTTCTTTCCCTAGATGTAGATTGTGTCCTTCTTGATCATCTCTTGTATAGGTTTGACAATCTTCACATAATCTGAGATGAACTTCCGGAGGAATTTAATCTTCCCCAAGGACTGCATAGCTTTATTGTTGAGTGGGTGAGGAATCTGTGTGATAGTCTAAACTTGGTCCCGATCAACTTTGATCCTGCTCTTGGCAATGATATACCCAAGGAGTTTCCCCTCATACACTACAAATATGCTCTTCTTGGATATCTCGTACTTCCGAAATCACCCAAGGATATTCTTAAGATGGTGTAGCTGGTCTGATCATTTTTTGGAAAATATTATCACATCATCAAGCTAGACCACCACACTCTGTCTGATGAGCCCACGGAAGGCAATTTCCATAGTGCACTGAAAGGATGCACCTGTGTTTACCAACCCAAATGTAATTATTCGATAAGTGAACGTACCCCACTTAATATGGAATGTAGTTTTAAGCCTGTCAGGTTCTGCTACAAGAACCTAGTTATATCTGGAAAAAGCATCAAGTAGAGAAAAAATTTCTACTCTAGATATTGTCTGCAAGATGTGCTCCATAGGCGACATAGGGTAGTTGTCTTTGTCTGAGGCATGATTCAGATTTCGGAAATCAACGCACAGGTTGATATCCCCATTCTTCTTCCTCATAGGAACTAAATTTGAAACCCAAGTAGAATGAAGAACCTTGTAAATGATCCAAGCATCCAAAATTTAATCAATTCTTTCTGTGTGAGGGGTTCAAGTGATGGATGAACTTTTCTCATCTTCTGCTAAAATGTCTTGACCCCATTTTTTATTGGAATGATGTGTTGGATTATTCGTTTGTCATATTTTTTCAAGTCATTGAATGTCCACGCAAATACATCACGGTATTGTCTAAACATACAGACAATGACTTTCCACTCTTTCGATGTACAACACGTACCGAGATACATCCATAGATCCTGACACTAAGGATAAAATAGAAATAAACAAGTTAGAAAATGATAAAATAGATAGACTTAACCTAACTAAATTTAACAAATCAAATGTAGATAACTTAGAGCTAATGGAAATTGATGAAATGATCAACGAAGAAACTGAAGTAATTAATCTTAAGGATAACTTCTTACCAAAGGGATTAACCCCTCTGGAAGATTTATTTGATTCAAATGATTTTCCTAGGAAACCTAAAATGGAACCATTAAGATCTGACATTGAGTGATGTAGCATAGGCACTGATGAAAGTACTAAATTGATCAAGCTTTCAAAATCATTACCTCCAACTGGAAAGGTGAAATAGACTGAGTTGTTGAAAGAATTTAGGGATATTTTTGCTTGGAGCTATGAGGACCTCAAATCCTATGACACCAACATCATCCAGCACACAATTCCTATAAAATAAAATCAAAATCCTTTCAAACAAAAACTAAGAAGGATTAATCCTATCTTATTACTTGCCATAGAAAAAGAAATTCAAAGGATGTATGATGCTAAAATAATTACAACAATCATATTTTTTGATTGGGTCTCAAAATTGGTGCCAACAAGAAAGAAAACAGGCGAGATCAAACTCTGTGTGGATATCAGAAACCTCAATAAAGTATCACTGAAAGAAAATTACCCTCTCCCCAATATGGATCACATTTTATAGAGAGTAGTTGGATCAACCAGAATCTCATTGTTGGATGGGTTTTCTAGTTATAATCAAATCTTATTTCATCTTGATGACCAACCCAAAACTGCCTTTACTACTCCTTGGGGCACTTTTATGTATTTGAAAATGCCTTTTGGACTAATGAATGCAGGAGCCACTTTCCAGAGGGATATGGATATAGCCTTTGCTAAAGAAATTCATGATTTCCTTGTGATATATCTAGATGACATTACTGTGTTTTCGAAGTCTGACAATCAACATTTAGATCATATAAGGCAAGTGTTTATTAAAAACAGGAAGTTTGGAATCTCCTTGAACCCCAAAAAGTCCTTGTTTGGGTTAGAGGAAGGAAAGTTATTAGGTCATAAAATTTTGAAAGATGGTATTAGAATAGACCCAAAAAGAATAGAGGCCATATTACAAATAAGACACCCCAGGAACATTAGAGAATTACAAACTTTCTTAGGAAAAATCAATTTTCTTAAAAGATTTATATCTAACCTAGCATAATTAATTAGATCACTTAAAAATATGCTGAAAAAAGACTCCAAAATTGATCCGGATTTAAACAAGAATGCATCCAATTACATAGATAACCATAAATATAGAGATGCAGTGGAAATAATACTTCATTTCATTACTGTAAGATAGTAAAATATGCTTACAAACAGAAACAGAAATAAATAAGCTAGAGCAATGGTAGCTTATCTCTGAGAAGAGATGTGGCAGATACATGCCTCTGAAATGTGTTACAATGAGGCTCGAAGGCCTACTGATTGTTGAGAAACAATGTAAAACCCTTAACATCCCAAAACCTAACCCTAGAAGATGAAACGCCAAATTGTGGGCCCTGTTTTGGGTAAGTTGGTACATCAACTTCCTGGGGTCGTAACTTTGGCACCCGATCTTCATTTGACGCATACAATATCTCATTAGAATATCTATCTGAGCACTACAACTTTGGGAAGAGAAACATGTCGTTTAGGGCCTCAAAATGGCTCTGAAAGTTCAAGACCCAAAAAACTACTAAAAACAGTAAATTGCGCTACAATTACGGAAACTGAAAAAACTAAAAGAACCAGTTATGGGGGTCCAATTGGGATAGGTGGGTGGCCACCAACATCCACTTGGATCATTCCCCCATCATTAGGAAGCAATGGTCCCCATTTCATTGAGTTCCTCCATCTGTTGAACTCCGTGCTTGGTGAGCTATTATGCAATCTCGGATGTGTCAAGTAATGGTGGGAAGCATGGTCAAGGGCGGTACACATTGAACACTTGGTTTAGGTGAAGGAATGGAGGAATGCTATGCTCCAAAGCATTATTTTCCACAACCTTGGTAATGGTGTAAGGACCATGTTGGCATGGTCAAAGCTTCTAATGGGCTCTTGTAAAGCATTCTTTCTGCAGATGCAACCAAACTTTGTTTCCCACCTGAAGCTTGTGTGGTTCCCTTGTGGGTGAGGATAAGTTGTTCCTATGTTCTGTCATGACCGTATCCATTTAATACTACTGCTGCGTGGAGGAACCCTTCATGGGGGTCATGGATGTGGTGACAATCTTCCCCTTACTTTGGGAGCGAAATAGACAGAAAATGAATTTCCTAGTCTGGGAGACGATCTTGCTGCATTTCTTAGCAGAGATCAAAAAGGTGGCGGTAGGTGGGGCTACCTCCAATATCTTGTATAATGAATTACCTAAAGTAATAATAACAACACGAGGTGTTGACTCATACACAACATGTCACCTCCACAAGTATGGCTAGCCAAATAGTACATCAGAAACATCCAGAGGTGCAACATCACACAATACCTCATATGTAAAGGGCTTGATGCTATATGGAAGGTGGCATTGCTGGTGGACTTGGAGATCTCGTCCTTCGTGAAACCACCCGATACTGTACAGCTACAGGTGTGGTGTAGTCGGTAGGCCCAACCGCTTCACGACCTCTGCTAAAATGAGGTTTTTTGGCTCCCACTGTCGACAATGAATTGCTGTAGTGAACCCTTCACCCACATCTGTGAGTGGAAAAGATGCTCCCCCTTTTCTGGATCTTTGGGCTCATTCTTATGGATCTTGGCGGTGGCAATAGTGGTGCTGGGCTCCGCATCAATGATTTTCTTCTCTTTTCCATTCCCCTTGTCAGGTTCTGACTCAAGGTCAGAACATGCATCTGATTCTGAAGCCTTCAACTCGACCACCAGTGACTGCTTGGTCCAACACTCACTTGTGCTATGAGTGGGGTTCTTATGGAACTCACACCACTTTCTTGTGTCCTTCTTCAACTTCATGGTGCTTTTCTTTTCTTGGAGCTTCGACAGGTTGTCTTGGGTCACCTCGCCTTGGCTTTGTCCTTTGGTCTTTGGATTTGTAGATCCAAAGTCTCGCTTCTTCTATTTGAACTTCTGTTCGATTTTGACAACATATCGGTACGTTGTGCTGAGTGAGGAGATGTTCAGGAGCTCCATCTCTTCCTGTATGTACCTATGTAGGTAGCAGCAGTATTTAAGTACTAAATGCAACTCAAAATCCCTAATACCCAACTGTGTAGGAAGGGTATGAAAAATGTTTCTGAACTCCGGCACATCTTGGTCCCTTCCCTACCGCAGCATGGTCCACTTTATGTATTTGTCCTCATAGCTTTTGACAGGGTAGTACTGCTCCTTGATGGCATCCTAGAATGAATTCCAAGTGGGTGCAGCTAAAAATAGTGAGCCTGTGCTTTCATCCTTCTGCTCGCAGTAGGTTTCCCACCAGTTCTTGATATGGGGGGCTACTTTGAGAAGAGCAAAAACAATCTTTTCACAACTCGAAAATTCATGAACAAAAAAATACCCATCTAGCATATTTAACCATTTATCTACAACATCCACATCTATTTGACCGTCAAAGATGGGGATTTCAAAATTAACTTGTACCTTAAAGGGTGTGGAATTTCTAGAGTAGTTGTTGGAAGCCGATGCATCGCCTCTGGGTAGTTGCTAAAGGATCTGTGCAAAGCTACCCATCATCGCGTTCCTTTATCGCTCGAGGGATTCTTCGAGAAAGATTTTGATAGGATCTCCTACCCCCTCATCTTTCTTTTCATCTGCCATGGGAGGCTGTCGGGATTTGTGAGGCTGTTCTTGAAAAGGTTCAACTAGTTCAAGCCCTAACTCCTTATATCTCGTCCTCGTTGGGGACATGCAAAGAAAAACAGAGAAAAAGAAGACCGCTCTAATACCACTAATCCGAATTTAAACAGGAATGCAACCAATTACAAAGATAACCATAAATACAAAGATGTAGTGGAAATAATACTTCATTTCATTACTTTAAAATACTGAAATATGCTTACAAACAGAAATGGAAATAAACCAGCTAGGGCGATGGTAGCTTATCTCTGAGAAGAGATGTGGTGGCTACATGTCTCTGAACTGTATTACAATGAGGCTCGAAGGCCTATTTATTGTTGAGAAATAATGTAAAACCCTTAACATCCCAAAACCTAACCCTAGAAGATGAAACACCAAATTGTGGGCCCTGTTTTGGGTAAGTTGGTACATCAACTTCCCGGGGTCGTAACTTTGGCACCCGATCTTCATTTGACGCATACAATAGCTCGTTAGAAATATCTATCTGAGCAGTACAACTTTGGGAAGAGAAACATTAGTCCATAGACCCATGTGCCTCCCACATTTCCCAAAAATTGTTTTTTAGGGCCTCAAAATGGCTCCGGAAGTTCAGGACCCAAAAAACTACTAAAAATAGTAAATTGTGCTACAATTACAAAAACTAAAAAACTAAAAGAGACAGTTGTGGGGGTCTAAGTGGGATAAGTGGGTGGCCACCAACATCCACTTGGATCAACAATAAAATGGACTGTTGAGGCTAATAAATCCTTTGAAGACATCAAACTAGCCTTAATCAAAACACATGTACTAATAAGTCCCAAATTTGATAGAGATTTCACTTTATTTTCCTTTGCTTTAGAGCACACAATAGGTGCAGTCCTTTTACAGAAAAATGACTAAGGATATTAAAAACCCATTGCTTTCTTTAGCGAAGCCCTGAGAGATGCCCCCTTGAAATACAATATAATGGAAAAATAGGCCTTGGCTTTGGTCAAAGCCATTAAAGATTTTAGGGTATACATCTTATATTCTCACATAATAGCCTACATTCCTAATTCAATAGTAAAAGACATCCCAACTCAAGATGGTCAAGATGGAAAGAGAGGGAAGTGGATTGCTACTATCTTAGAATATGATATAGAAATTAAACCAACAAAGTTAATCAAGGGCCAAGGTTTAGGCAAGCTCATGGCTGGATCAAACTGTCAGGCCTTAGATATTAACATTATTGCAACAATAGATAATGAAGAGGAGATGGTGACTCCACTAATCAGCCAGGCCTTTCTTGAATCACCATGGTATGCTGATATTTGTTATGTTTTACTAAATTTACAAGCTCCTCCTAAATTATCTAGGACTAAAAACAGGTTTTTAAAGATGAAATCCTTAAGATATTGTATATTAGAAAATGTTTTGTTTTGGATAGACCATGAAGGTGTTCTTCTCAATCTCTTACTAAAAGAAGAAGCTAACAAATTTTTACAAGAGTTTCATGTAGGTGACTATGGAGAACACCTTTACTGGAAGACTAATGCAGATAGAATCCTTAGAGCTGGTTTCTACTGGCTTACCTTCTTTGCTGATGTCAAGAAATATGTGACCTCCTATCACAAATGCCAAATTTTTGAGGGAAAGAAAAAGCTCTTACCATTACCTTTCAAGCCAATCTCTGTTGAAATATATTTTCAACAATGGGGTCTATACTTCATTGGAGAAATTCACCCACCCTCCTCTGCCCAACACAAATGGATCCTTACTGCCACTTACTACTTTACAAAATGGATAGAGGCCATACCTTCAAGGAAAGCCACAGATACTTTTATCATAACCTTCCTTGAAACCAATATTCTATCTAGATTTGGATGTCCAACAAAGCTCATTACTGATAATGCAACAGCCTTTAAATCCAAAAGAATGGTAGATTTCTACAATAAATACCATATCACCCTAAGCCATTCCACACCATATTACCCCCAAGGTAATGGTTTGGAAGAATCCTCAAACAAAATCCTAGTAAATATCATCAAGAAGTTACTAGAGGACAATAATAAAACTTGGAATAGAAAGCTAGTCAATGCCATATGGGAAAATAGATTGACTACAAAGATATCAATTGGTATTTCTCTCTATCAACTAGCTTATGGAATGGAATTTGTCTTTCCATCCTCTTTGGGAGTGCCAATAATGAAGTTACCTCAAGAAATAAAGGTTGAAACAAATAGTATCCAAAGAAGAATCAACCAAACTATACATCTACAACGAACAAGAGAAGAATTCTATGTCAAGTCCCAAGTTGTGCAAGAAACGATAAAGAAGATTTTTGATAAGAGAACCAAGGCTAAAGATTTCTATATTGGTGACAAATTGCTAAAGTGGGACTCAATAAGGGAAGATAAACGAAAACATTGGAAATTTGATTTCCTATGGAAAGGTCCCTATGTCATTTATGCTTATAGAGGAAGTAATGCTTCCTTCTCAAGATAAATTGATGGTACAAATGTAGAAGATGGGCCAGTGAATGGTCAAACGCTGAAACATTACTTTGAACCTAATTACTAATTTTCATTTGTATATAATCTATTTTAAAAAGTCTAGTTTGGATAAGATGGTGATCTTTGAGGTTGAAGCCCGAAGAGAAGGCTCTAAGATTTAAAGAATTCACTATCATGAGTATCAATAATTCAGATTCATGGAAAAAAACTTTGAAAGGCCACATCAACAACAATTCAAAGGCTACTAATCTCTAAAGTTCTTGGCATTTCACAAGGAAATGCCATCCCCAAGTGGAGCCACTGTTATGCTCCTATACCAATAGGAGTCATAATTTTGAATATCTAAGGTTAAGCCTTGTAATATTGTACATACCTTTCCTTTCTACAAATGTTTTCCATATTATAAAAATTAAAAAATGTAAAGAGGGTATGTCCTAAAAGATAAATCAAAGGACAAAAATAATAAGGGAAGGTCAAAAAAACAAATCAAAATATATGAACCCCAAAAACAAAAAGACCATGAAAGTGTGCAAGTCAAAATGCCACTACTATTTACTTTTATGCATAATAATGATTGTGTGCAGCTTGTTATTCATTCCACAATCCATGGTAATCAAACTGTTTAATCTTGGTTATTCCATGCTTTGAATTCTATGTTTATAGATTAGAGAATCAAATCTTACCAAACAGCTTAATCTTGGTAGATCATAGTTAAGTAGAGAAAATAAAAGGAGCTCATAAGCTTAATCTGAGCCCTTGGATGACATAAGGTAATAATTAGATAGTTTTCTTTACGAAAGAAAAATAGATGAATAATGGTTTACTAGCCTAAATGCACCCTAAGAAATGAAGAGAATATGTTAGAGGTAAGAAATGGGTGAGTAGAAGAAAGGTTGTTGAATTACAAAGTTACTTGGATCAAAGAGCATGCATCATGCTTAGATACACCTTTCAACACGTATGGTCGACTATGAAAGAAAAGACAAGGTTTACAAGTTCATATGATTAGCTCCCCCTCATTCACTTTCCCCCTTTACTTACTAATTTCGTATCCACAAATTTGTTCTAAATACTTTTAAAACCCTACAAGTTAAAAAGGCTCAGAGCATTTCTTTGACTTTTGGAGGGACCGGACCCTCGACTTAATGACTTATGCACTCAAGTGCTAGAATCCCCTTCATAAAATCCATTTCCATGCATTACCCTAAGAGAAAACCCCTTTTCCTAAGGTTAAACAACTTTCTACCTAGGAAAAGTAATACCCCCCCCCCCCCCCATGTAAATCCCTTTCGCACAAAAGACCCAATAAAAGACCTTTAATCCTAAGTTTAAGTCTAAATGCGCAATCACATGCCTTTTTCCCTTTTGACTTAGGAAAAAGCACCCACTCTGCTCATTTCATATTTATTAACTAATTTTATTATATAACTCCGCTATAACCCTTTTCCCGTAAATAAATTAAAACCCTAATAAAATACCCCGACCCTTAGTTTTGATAAAAAAATAATAGAAATTCCCCTTATCCTGATATAACTCTACTTAGTTTATCTAATCCTAGTAAACTTAAGTTAATCCTACATCGGCCTCATCCAACTCCCTAATTCCTCATTAAACCCGACCCGATCACTTTAAACCTGCAATTAAAGCCTAAGCTAATCCAAAACCACTATGATTAAACCCTTGGCTCCCCTTCAACTCCCGTTCATTCCCCCCCACACAGCTCTCCCACCCGACTACCATCAAATCACAATCCTGCAGATCCAATGGCCCAAGGATATATCAGTCGCGCCCGATGGACTACCTTTACCTGCCATATAAGGCGGTTTTCCCCCGACCCCCAATGGCTACGTGTCACACTCTAACACACATCGAGTGACCCCTCCTCAAAACCACCCATGCCACTAAAGCGGTGTGACAACCTTCAAAACCACCTCCCCGTCGTGCCAATAAACCCATGTTTTCTCGCCTTTCGATAGTTTTACAGTGTAAACCCATAAAACCATCATCGCCACCCTTGAACTTCTGCGATGTGATTTCACCTTTGTTTACATCCAAAATGATGCCCTGAGACCTTTTCTAGGCTTCCCATTGCAAATAAAGCTATCAAGCGCCCTTCATACAGACCAGTGTTTTCTTAAATATTATTGAATTTTTCAAGTTATTATACTAAGATCAGAGCTTGGATAAACAGTTCTAATACTAGTCACAGAACCTGTTTACTCTAAGACTCGACCAAGAAACCTGTTAAAAGACCATATTCAGAAGAAGAATACCAATTACACAAGGAACAAAAGATGAAGATAATTACACAGAGAGCCGAGAAGAAGACAAGGAACAGAGCAGTGACAGTTCAGAACAAAGTATCAATGACAAAGAGTATCAGATGAAAGACAGAAGTAACCAAAGCCTCCAGTGTGATAATTCAAATAGAAAGAGCATAAAGAGCTAAAAGAAAACCATAATAGCCAGCAACACCACAATAAAAGAGATAGCATGAGAGCAATTCATTAGCTGACTCTATCTTCCTGTGAGAAGATATTTTCTCTTTCCTAGATTAAATCTCAAGTTAGTTTAAGATATTTGTAATAACACCTTAGTATAAATACTTCACAATTTGAAGTATGTAGTGTGGATTCTTAGACATTTCTATAGACTTCTTGATCGAAAGACTGTAAAATCTATTGGAGCATTGACTAAGCCAATAAGTCGATTGATGAATAAAGACAAGATATTTCAAAGGATACATGTGCAAAGCAAAGTGTAGACAAGTATTTCTTCACGTTGTTGTTATCTCTTAAAGTTTTCATACTGTTGATTTGAAATCTGAAAGTCATAACTGGAAGTATTATATCTTGTTTAATTACACTCTGCTATAATAGTTAGGAAAATATATGTTTTCTACAAATAATCTAAGTTAAGGAATTCTTAATTTCTCCTTAGTTCAGGTTGTTTCTTTTAATCTATGGAAAAGGGTTCTTAATTTCCCTTTGTTTCTGATTACCCCCTTTTTCTTCACTTCAATCCCGGTATGAGAATTCTTAACTGCTCTCTCACCTTGGTTAAAACCTTTTCCATCCATCTAGCCTATAGACCTGCACTCTACTCTGCTATCTTTCCCTTTGAACATTCCCTTTAGTGAGTTGATCTAGTTTTGCTACCCTTATTTTGACTCCATATGCCTCGTGGTCTAGAGACATCATTCTATGCATTTGTTTCAAAAACCCCACCACCAAATCTTTCAATACAAATCAAAAACCCCCTTGAAACTTAAGAACTAGTATAATTCCCCAGCAAGGAAAGCTAAATCATATAGAGAGAGCCCTCTCTGGACTTAGGTTAGCTAGAGCCTAAGCCTAAAAGTTGGTTTGTGGTTACCTTGGTCATTTTCTTTCTTCTAATAATTTCTAGAGAAAATTCTTAGTGATAACAAATACATGTTAACTATGTGCCCAGAACTTGGAGCTTCATCAGATGCAACATCCTGTTCATCGTCTTCATCTTCTGGCTAAACCTGCTCATTGGATTTAAAATGATCATTTAGCCTTGAACCCATAGTACCCATAACTCAGTTCCATTCTAGAGAAGACTTCTTGGAATTTGTTTCTTTGTGGATCGCATAGATGTTATCCTTCACAATCATATCAAGTGACAACTACTACTACCTAATGTCACATTCTTCCTCTGTGCAAATCTGGGAGATCTGCTGCTCACTGCTATCTCGGTCATCTATTGCTTGAGTTCTACTACTTCTATTGTTAAGGACTTGAGGATACAAGTAAGGATCTCAATTTCACTTGTTTCCTTTTTCTTTACCTTACTCATATTAGCTTGAGACCTCTTGCCCATGTCTTTGGAGTCCTTAGCTTGTTCATCACCTATAATGACTCCAATTGCGCGTAGGTATTTCTCCACATCAATTTCTTCTTGGAATTTTTTTGTAAGTTTTGGTTCCATAGCTCGCTTGACGAACTATGCAATATTGGTCAACAGTGCAGACATGTAATAGTAAATTGTGATGGAGTCATGAGGTTTAGTGTCTACAATGAACTTGTTCAAGATACGGTTAAACCTCTAGTTAAAATCATTCATTTTTTATTTCTTGTCCATCTTGAGACTACCCAACCCTTTTAACAAAATGACAAGGGTTTTTTCCTCAGCGAATTTCTCAAGGAAAATTCTATTGAACATCCCTCATTTCTGAATGGAGTTGACAAGAAGGCTATGGTACCATATAGTTTCTTTGTCATCCAAAGTACATGGAAACAGTCTACATGCAACATCATCATAACGTACCTCGAGTGGCTACAGATGGGCTTCTGCCTTCACTGTTCTGTCATGATCGTACTTCGTTAACAGCTTCTTTGTGTGCCTTCGCATCTTGTGCAAGGCACCTGGGAGTGCCAATGGGCCCTATGTCATCTATTCTAGATTTTGGTTAGCCATATTGTCTTCTTCTTCATCCTCCTCCTCTTCTTCTCAATTAGAGGGTTCAACCTTCAAATATATTGGCTCGTCTCCACCTTCGCCTCCTTTTCTACCTTACCCTTTGCTTCCTCCACAGAAACCTGAACCTAAGAGTATCTTGTTAACTTCTTATCCTTCTAGGAAAATAGGAGGTTCCTCTTCATTCTCAACAGCTTATGCCAGCTCTTCAAGAGTGGCAAGGATTACATCTTCAACATATGAGACCGCCACTCCTATGCGTGTAGTATTTTGTTTCCTCTGTGAAGAGGGAAGAGTGTGTACTTGTGGAATCAGTCCAATAGCTATAAAAAATTAATGGGTGATGGGACGAACAATACGAATGTGATGATATGAAATTTATTATTTGGGTCTGGGAGGTGAGACGTAACCAACTTAAGAGTTGCACATGGGAGAGAGGGAGTTTATGTTACTTCCTTGACAAGATAATGGATACATGGGGTTGAGAGGACATTAGCCATAAATTTCTGGTGGCCCTCCTTCTAGCACCAAAAATGTTGATGATGTTGGACCCGCCAACATTCAAGGGATCTCCCTAGTATGAATTCCCAACGAGACCTCACACCGTTTGGTGTTGGAGTCTCATCCTATACAATGGCCCAGTTTCCATTATCTTAGAGGTTTTCCTTAGCTCTTATTGTTCAACACATGATAGTGTTATTCTTGTAACTTCAAGAAAGCGAGGTGAATATGCCTAGTGAGTGTGTAATGTAAATTCGTGTCTGGGTTCTCTTACTATAAGGGAGTGGATAAAAAAGAGCCTCTAGATGAGAGATAGTAGTACCACCCAGGGAGAGACACATGCAAAAACAACAAGGGTTTGTCCAGCATCCACCAAAATAGTCCACAGTGGATGAAGTAGTCATGAAAACCAAAGTTCAAGGGAAAACATGTACATCATCCAGCGGAGTACTCCACATGGGGGTGATGGTCATTAAAACCAAGAAACACAAGGAGGGTATATATAGACAAGGGGTATAACTAACCCTTGTGACTCTTTGACTTCCCTCATGATTGTTTGACTTCCTATGACTTTTCGAGTTACATGACTCTTCAACTTCATTTGTGTGTCCTTGGACTTTCACATTACATTACATTTGATCACAACAAGTATGGCCCATAGTAGTGATGTGTCTGAGAAAAATCATGACACAATTCGACATGACATTGTTGACATGTACGAGCTAATTATGGTGTTTGTGTCGAGTTGTTTTGCTACTGAGTAATGGGTTTGCTCTTGATGTGTCATGTCTTCACCTACACATGGCAAAGTGTGCGGGGTCTTCGATGGTCTTGGTCTTTTCTTGATGATGCATGTGTATGTGTCCCTTTTGCTTGTTGCTCGATGTGCTTTGGATGTTCGTTCAAATGCGAGCAAGTCTTCTAGCATGCGCTCCTTCTTAATCCCATTCATCGTCACGCCATGTTTCATCAATGTACCTGTTCCTACAATCATTCATGTCAAGACGACATAAAATCCAAAAATATCCTAGTCTAGCATGATGCATTGTTTTCTATTTCGGATGCAAGTGATAGGGAGGGAGGACAAGACACTGAAACTGCGGATAGCACAACTTAGGTCGAGATGCGATGCTCCATAGTAGTGTCAGAAAAAATTGTGCAGATGTCACTCAGAGGTAGATTCACGCAATTCGAGACAGCAATGACAGTTGCAAGGTAGAACCCAATTGGGAGGCAGAATTGTGCAGTTCATGGGAGGAAGACAAGGGAGGGTGTCAAGAGGAGCTGTTGGGAAATTCTACGCAGTTTTCAAGATGAGGATTGGGCAAGTAATCCAGAGGTTTGGTAGGAAATCTGTGTAGTTTCTCGAAGGAAGACAGAGCATGTAGCAGGAAGCACTCACAGACATTTATGTGCAGGTTTCCAAAGCAAAGTTGGATCGGGTTGCGGGGAGTTGTTGGTTATAACTAAGAATTTTTTAGGGATAGTGTCAGACAGTTAGTTGCAACACCTTTTCCAGGATGAGTACAGAGTGGGGTAGTAGGGAGAGTTCCAGTCAAAACTACGCAATTTTCAGAGGGAGTGCAAGGTAAGTTAGCAGGGGATCTGCTAGTCAAATCTGCGTAATTCCTTGGGATAGTGCAGTGACAGGAAGTAGAGGCCCGACTCACATGATTGTGAAGTTTCTGAAGACATTATAGGGCAGGTAGTTGAGTAACTTATGCATAGTTTTGGGGAGAAGTATAGCCTCTGTTCATAGTGCAACTCATGTTTTCGGTAGACCAAAGAGAGGCTTGATGAGTGATTTTGTGGGAAGTGCAAATTGGATCGGACTTGGGGACAACTTTTGCACATTTATGGGAGAGTGACAACTTTCTCACTTCCAAGATTGCGTAGTGCAGGCTGCCTCGGAGGACAACCTCAAGCTCTGAATAGTTTTGGGTAGCATAATAGGGTCACTTAGAGCCAAGACTGTGCAGTGCATCTCAGTCGAGGTCCAGTTGAAGGAATGTTGTCTGGGCGACAAAATTTCAAGAAAAATGCCTAAGTGTGAGAGAAATTTAACTTGTGCATACATGACATTGTGATCACACACTTAGCATGACTCGATGATAAGACACCTCAAACCAACAAGACAAACATGTGCTCAGTGAGACTGCATTAAGGTTAGGAGTGACAAGTGCGACACTTGAGATCTTTGAACGACCGTGACGACGCGTGCACGACAATACATGCAACTTTGTGTGTGAGTACGATCAATGTTCACATAGCGAAAACAACTCATACACACAAAGACAAACCTTTAAAATCGTTAGAACAAACTCGCAAGCATGACATAGCAATTAACATGCCAAAAGACAAACAGTGATCAATCAAGTAAAAAGGGTGTAAGGACTCGACAAGACTTCATGGATTGAGTCTGAGTGTTTGCAACCATCAAGGGAAAAACCAAGGAAAGCTCAGAAATTTGGATGCAGGCCCAAATTTTGGAGGGTGTTTCAGCCGCTACAACAATTCCATAACCATTCATGCAATGAGTTATGCGCCTGATAAACTTGAAGTGCTCGATGAGACTATAGGGAAAGAGTGGAAACTTTGTAGAGAAAATCCCTTGAATGAACTAATAGTAATTTGCTTCAAAATTTTAGTTCAAATTGAAAATAGGAGGGCCTTCGTTGCTAGGTTTTTAGAGATGAACCAAAGTCTATAGGTCCTCTCCTCACAAGATCTCATGAATTAAGGGAAGATGAACTAGCAAAGGAACCCAACAATTTATTGCAAATTCCATTTCCTATTAATTCTTATGGAACAAGGGAGAATTTTCAGGGGGTGGGGAGGGGGAGGAGGGGCCGTGAATGTCCAGTCAGCCAAAGTTGCGATGATCATTTCCAGAATTCTATTAATAAGAAAATAAATCAATCACACTAGTATTTTTGTTATAACTCTCACATGGAAGCGTCATCTCAGAGTTGGTAATGATTTTTCACTCTATAATTTCCTATTTATTTTGTTTCATCTTATCTAAGTTGTAGCATTCTTAACCCCATTCCCCTTAGTGCCACTATGCCTTTTCTTATTCAAATTTGTCCTCAACAAAGGTTCTTTCGAGCTTAGCCCTTGCTTAACAGGGCTTCTCCCTTGTCCTCTTCTCTTTCTCTATCCTATGTGATTGCTTTTAGATTTCTTTTGTACCTCAAGCTTTTCCACCATTCCTCATTAGAGGGTACGAGTTCATAGCACCATTTCATACTACCAAGAGGGAGCCCACAGGGGTAAGAAACGTATGCACCACCGATTGGATGACTTTGATTCATGCTACCATGAACTCACACTAGGTCATATCTAAGAAGAACTCGGATGTGTGTAAGGAGAAGCTTCTATGAAAAGAAAACCTCTCTTTGACTTAGAGGCCTTCATTGAATTGGCTGCTTATATTCCATACACTGGCCAAAGGAGAGGATTGTTATCGGGAAATCTAGTGTCTAGGCAGAGCTGCTAGTCCCACTAAGATGGGTAGCTATCTTAGAAACAAATAGATTAAATTTACTTTCATTTTCCTTTACAAGAAGTAGATACGAGAGGATCAAATAATACCAACCTCAATCTTTTGCTTGGTTCCTTGCTTGTTCCTCCTCCCTTCTGACAGGTCTTTGCCACTCCTTCCTTGACCACTCCACTTCAAAGAGTACCTGTAAAGTTAAAGCAGCATAATACCTTCAAAGTGTAGAGATCTACAATCATAAACAATATAGGACCAGATATATATTGACCACACAAATGCATATATCATCAAACATATAAGAATGTGGAGGAAAACTTGAATAGCTTTATTGATATAAAGATTAGAAGAGAGGATTACAACCCATTGATCTGACCGAGCGTCATCCTCCCAGCATGAAAGTCCTTCTTCACCTCATGAAAAGCTTAGATCACCCAACACTATGATATTCCACCAGGAAACCGACAGCACTTCCTTACAAGATACAATATTCCAGCCTCGAGATCTCTAGGATGAGGGATCCATATATAGATGATTATAAGAGGGTGAGTCAACTTCTAGGATTTTTATTAGTGTCCTCTCTCTGATAGTTCTTGATTCCACTTGGAGATTGATG